>JAUMHO010004601.1:0-11660 GCA_032360965.1 Ulva armoricana | reverse complement strand
TGAAGCGCTATCATCATCTTTATTGTAATAATCCCACGCAACTTTTGCGCCTACAACGGCTAACGGAGCTAATAACCAAACTGCCATGATAAAATCCTTGTTCGTATGTTTTATGAAAAGTAACTTATTTTTACTGACTTACCTTTTGGATATTTTAAGATTGCCGTATTAAGTTAGAAGTAATAGTTTACTGCGGAAAAATGATTATTTCCTTTACATTATCACCTAAAAGAATTGTTTTAAGTTGCATGTGTATGATTTTCTAACGCTGCACTACCGTATCCGAAGTGCTGTCAAATTTGACGTACTACGTATACTCAGCTTTTATTTTTGTTATAGCACCATCCAGAGATTCATTATAACTATTGTCTGATTCCAACCCTTCTCTTTCTCCGTAAAGATTATTGTATTTTTTCAGCTTGTCGTCTAAATCATTGAGGCAGCCTTTTACCTGGTAACAATTGATCATTGGGGCAATTAAATTAAAGAACACACCACTTATCGCTTCATCCTGAGTTATGAGTGCAAAATGTTCGTTAATAAATGTAAAAGCATCTTCGCGCAATGCTACCTCAGTGAATTTTGCATACTTGGCATCAACAGTATGAAGGCAGACTTCAGGGGGGGTCAATTCAGAAACATCACCGCCAATGGCAAGGTACGTTCTGATTTCTTGAATTCGTTCTTTTACTAAGGCCTCTTCAAGCAGGAACGCGGTATAATCATTAACTATGAGAGTACGATTAACGTTTGAGTTTTTGAAGCCGCCCTTGGTGTTGGAAAACAAAAGTGTAGCACTTTCCTTCGCCAATACTTTTATCTGATTTTCCCACATTTTACATGTTGCGTTAACTGCACTTTTTTGTATTGTTTCTCGCCGAGTTACATTTCGTTTTTTCACCTCGGTATCAATACTTTTTTTATAAGTTGATTTGCCAGAAGATTTGCTTGAGTCATCATCATCGCTCGCGATAGCAGCAATAATAGCGCCACCAAGAGCAACTGCTGCCCACCCTAGTATTGGAAATGGCATTTTCACATCCTTTGTTTGTATGAGAAATAACAATATATACAGTTATTTAGATTACATCAATTTTTTATTTTATTTATTTTAGACGTATACGTCTAAAATAAGTTTGACTCAGTCTTTTTGTGTGTGTAAGGTTTAGTTCTTACCAATTTACTGTGATATTAAAAATGAGTAATTCCGATATATTAAATGATTATATTGCTAAACGACTTGTTGAATTACGTGAGAATTCAGAACAATCTCAGAAGCAGGTTGCTGATATTTCTTACTTAGAAGGCAGTGATGTAGTACTAAATCAACGCAAAGTTTCAAGAATTGAAAAGGAGCCCTTAGCGGCCAATTCAATAGATATCGCCGCTTATATGATAGCTATTGGAAAACAACCTCAAGATTTTTTTGATTTGTTGCAGATGGCTACTACTAAATTTAGAACAACCAACCAAATGGATATTTTAGAAATGAAAACAATTAGCAGTGAAAAGATTAAAGTTGCAATTGCCTCAGCCTATGAAAAGATGGATAACGGTCATGAAGTTCTTCTTAACTCTACTAACCCGTCACCAGCCCATGTGACTCTCAGTGAATCATTTACTCTTGCAAAAGCAAACTTAAAAAGTCTTAACAGAAAGCCAACTATTGGTATGCTAGGCCATTATGACTCAGGAAAAAGCAGTAAACTAAATGTAATAATAGGCGAAGGAACTGGGATCACTCTACCTGAAGATTATCAGCCGACAACGAATATATTAAATCTTCTTATGCACACATCGGATCGACCTAATACATTATCAAAAGAACCAGTTGCTGTTTTCAGAAATGGGTTCAAACCTCACATGATCCATGACAAGTCAAAAGTGGAAAAATATCTTATAGGCCAAGGAGGTCAAGAGTTCCTCTATGATATAGGACAGCACTCATATGGGGAAACAAATCCTGAATATAAAGATGCGTATATAGCTGTTATTTTTATGACGTCACCTATTTTGGAAAAACTCTGGTTACTTGATACTCCTGGTGACATGAATGGTGACGATTCCAATGACAGTGATGTTGCTATATCAGGTACGGATTTGGTGGATGGTTTGTTTTTCCTAGACACTGTATCTGGTTTTTTAGATAAGCATTCATTTGGTTTTTTCAGTGAAGTTCTGCGAGCTAATCCCCCTATAGATCCTGATAACCCAATGGCTCACATCCGTATTTTTGCTACTAAAGCGCATGGTGTTTCACCCGAAGAAATGAATTCCCTAAAAACTCGACTGGCTGCTCGCTATGGTAAGCAGTTTGATGAATTTATTTTTAAATCTTGGGCTGATGATCTTAATAGGTCAGGTAAAGTAGTGGGGCCAAATACATTTCAAGCACATCAAATAAGTGATGTTATTTCGCCATATGCCAGAGAGATCCCTGAACTTAAGGAGAATATGCTCAAACAATTAGATGACATGGCTGGATATTTAATGGAGCACCATTGCCAATTTATCGAGCAATCCGCTGAAAAGGTATTGGAATCTCTTCGCATATTGATGCGTAACAAGATCAATCAAACAAAAAAGCTTAAAGACGATGTTGACACCCGAAAGAGTGAAGCCAAAGAGCGAGCTGCCCGATTTCGTCTAGCCCATACTAAGGTTCATTCTGCGCTTACCTCTATTTTAGACGTGAATATTCCTGCTTTTCGTCAAAGTTGCGAGAATGAAATGGATTCTCTTGCGGCTAAACTTAGTAGTCAATCATACATCGAGTCATTGATTAATGAAAACTACAGTGACAAAAAAGAGGCTGTAAACTCAATTGGAGACCATATAGGTCAATTGATTTCGAGTGAATTTGAAACCACTATGAAGAAGAATGCGACTTCATACAGCGACAAAGTACAATTGGTAATGAACGAATTCGAATCCGAGTTAAGTGATTCGGTCGGGGATACTGATTACAATGTCGGTGATACCTCAATTGATTTTGACGCTAAAGCAGCTTTCCTTGGAGGTTTAACGGGGCTAACTGGTTTTGGCGCTATGTCTGTGTATGCAAGTGCTGTAGCAGCGGGAAGTAATTTAGGCGGGTACATCCTTTCCGCGAAACTTGCTGGATTACTTGTAAACTTAGGTCTAGCATCAAGTACCACTGCGGTTATTTCTACAATATCTGCTTTAGGTGGTCCTGTAGGTATTGGTATAGCGATAGCTTCCATCATTGGTATTATTGCATGGAAATTCTTCGGTGCTTCATGGCAAGAAGCACTTGCTAAGAAAGTTATCAAGAGCCTAGATAAAAAACCGTTTATGGATAACGTCCAGCCCAAGATTGATGAATTTTGGAATCAGACAGTAGCAGCTCTTAAAGCGTGTATGATTAACTTAGAAATAGAGATGGATAAAGATATTTCTGCGTCTAATGCAATGGCGGAAAAAGAATTTTCCACAAAAGATGTCGACAGTTGGCTTTCTGAGTTGGATATAATTCTCTCGGAATTAAGTACTAACTTTAAGACTGAAAGATTAGCATCTTAAATTAAAGGAAAGAAAACATCATAAAAAGGTATGGTGTTTTCTTTTTAATAGTTTCATGCTTATGGCTTATTATGTCCCCAATAATGAGCCATAAAAACATCCCTTATGCCTCGCGAATACACTAGCCCCTAACATGTACCTTGACTTTGAAAGTAGGAAAATTATCACTCACAAACTACGCTATTATTGTCACGATCATTCATAAAATCGTAGGCAACGTGCCCTTGCCTTACCGGCGTTATGCCGTGCGCACGAGCTTCAGCACAGGTAATACGACCATTTTTGTTATCATCGTACAGCTTAAGTGCACTCGCTGCGCTTGGAGTTGATGAATCAACCACACCATGGTCTGCATTGGGAAAGGAAATCATTTCGACGCTTTTACAAGTAACTAATACTGTATCTAAAGCATTTGCCTCAGCCCGATCGACGCTTAAAGCATACTTGGCCTTAATCTCGACAATCTGATTTGCAAACCAGCACTTATTCTCCGCTGGCATCCATTCAGCCGCATCTAGCCCGCACTTTCCTAGAGAGCCACACCGATTAATCTCTGGTGCAGCCAGAGTGAGATTAAGTATATCAGTTGCGAACTGTACTCTTGTCTCCTCCGATGCAGAACATAACCCACTATCATGCCCTTCGGAAGCCGCTACAATATGTTCTATATCGGTTTCACTGTCAGAGGCAAAGTATCGACCTGTATATGGACCGTAAACGTGTCCTCCCATCTGCGCAACAATAGTGTCTTCGATACTTTGAGGGTAAGGGTATTGTTCAGATTTATCATATGGAGAGCATCTATTTTCCGGTTCTACAATTAGACCTCGCCAAGTATCTTGCGCTGACAAGGAAAAAATAGAAAGTAAGCTGAAGCAACAGAAAATTGTAAAACGAAACATAGTCCCCTCCAAAGTTGTCATTAGATCAGATTGATTTTATTACTATTGGAAGTGTGAAAAAAAATAAAGAAAGTCCCACTCGAGAGCACAATTAGTATGGTTTGTGCTAAAGCCTGATATTAAAATTAATATCACCTACAGTCAATATTCGTTCAAATAATAAGCAAGCAAACACCTTTTGCAAATTATTTTCACTTTTTTACTATCACTTGTTAAAAAAGAGTCCTCTTGTATATATTGAGAACAAAAAATAATTCTCTCATAAACCAGTCCGATTAAAGCGAATTAACAACGTTACTATTCCCACCTCAATAAACTCTCCCCCCTTCGAATTATCCATACTGGCTTTTATTCGCGTAGTGAACAAAGTTCACGGCCACGCGGCCACGAACACAATCACTATAAAAACCTTTAACCCGTTAAATAACTATTGGTTTTGTAAACAATTAAGAAAAAACATTTTTTTAAAATTTTGGGTGCTAATCAACTAGAGATGAAACACTAAGTAGAGAGTGACATCCCCTAGGATAGATATCATTCTCTATATTTGCACAAAATAAAAAAATCACTCAAAGCAAAATATTAGCAGTAACTAATAAGTGTTTATTTTTTGTTCTTAAAATATTAGCAGATGATTATATCCTTATTTTTCATAAGTTTAGCGTACTTTATTTCTTGACAGATTTAATCTCAGCGCTATTATTGTTTGTGTTCATAGCGAACAACTTATTTCTAAATCACAAATAAGATTAACGATGAAAACATTTAATAAGGCAATAACGATGAAAGCACGATCATTTGACAACACAAAAAATACTGGAGATATTTATATGGAAGAGCTAAAGCAATCACAATTAGAAGCAATCACCATTTTAATAAAAAAACTCAGTCATGAAGAAATGAGTGCATGTTTAGAGGCCGCTCTGATTTTGAGTAGACAAGGCTCGATAGAAATATCAAAAGAAAAACTTATCAGAACATTAAAGACTGATTTTGGTATTTCAAGAAAAATGAAGAGTGGTTCACCAGAACATTACTCATTATTAGAAAAACTTAACTTACTAACAGAACCAGAAAATGAACTTTTTGTTTTGCTCTGTCATCAATTTTGGCATGGCGAAATAAATATAATTCGTAGCATCGTAAAATTAGTAAATGAACATTGTCAGACGATTGATAAATTGAGGCATCAAGTTCTAAACATCTGCCCGGTTGAAGAATTTAATTCTGATGACGATACAGTCACCCAAGTCAATTATGTTATTGATACCAATTTACCTATCAACATCTATTTCAGCTTAATGTCGGATGAAGCCGCTTAATTAATAAAGAACCCACTCATTTAAGAAAGTCTCGAATGACTTTTGAAAAAAATATCGGCCGCAAACGATAAAGCTAACAAAGCATTGAAGAGCCAAGGCAAGATAATCTCGACTAGGCTTCGTCCAGTCAACATCAAATTAGATCAGGAGTAAATAATGGCAAAATTATTAGTTAAAGAGAAAAAAGGTGCAACATACAGGTTATTTGATCTCGATACAGAAAAAACAGTAAGAGCATATCAAAGGGATTTTAAAAGCATAGATTTTATAATCGGCACTTTATTCGAGTGTGAGTATAAAGATAATGGATGCTTAAATAATCTAGATGTCAAAAAAGAAATATTGGGTGACTCTCAAAAGCAAAGAGTTGAAGTTAATACTGATGACATAAAAATAGGGGATTTAGTTGATGGTGTCCCCGTCTTAAATTTAGGCCAGAAATACGTGAAAAATGGTAAAAAAATGGCTTATGCATACTTTAGAGAATCAAAATGGTAACCGTTTTTCAATAACAATGCCGCATAGGAATTAATTTAGCATCTGTCGGGGGACTTTTGTTCAATACACAACAAAAATGGAGACTATTATGTCTAAATCAACAAAGAAACTAGCAACAAAAATAATGAAAAAACTAATTGATGATCCCTTGAATTATCTTTTAAATTTCAATTGCAATTTACACGACTGTGATGGTGAGCCTCAATTTAGGTTTATGCTTAAAAACAAGTTAATTGCGATCAATTGTGACGAAGAAGGATATTGCATGGTCGGTGTTATTGATGAAAGCGGTGTTGAAGCTGCAAAGGGCTTTAGTGAAAAATTATCGATTCTTATGTATATGATGTATGAAGATATCTATATAAATCGGGGCTTCGAGGATGCTGCATAACTAGAGTTCTTTAACATCTGTCGGGGGACTTTTGTTATATCTAACACACAAAAATAAGCATTTAAAATCAAGCTAATATATTGTTCACTATCTCTAGGGTATTAAACTGTACCAGTGTTTTAGTATAAATTTATCACGTATACTTACCTCAACAAATTATTTTAGGCATTTCTTCCCACTTGATTGTATAGCTTTGAGATAAAAAGCTACGCCTCATTTATCATTTCAATAATTTAATTAATCAGCACGCTCAACACGAATAACTCTGTTCTCTACATGTTGCAGTAATGACTCAAGCTTTTGAGGGCGAGCGTCAAACCAGTAATTCTTATCTTCTGCTAAAACTAAAGCAGGCATTCTTTTATTATTTTATCAGCTTTGTTTTTGTTGTTTACCACTTCGTGAAATTAAGCCAGGTTGTTTTTATCTACTGGATATCACATCTCTTGTCATGCCTATTTCGCACTTATCTCTTGTGCCAAAATCATTGTTTGCACTCACCAACTGCTAATCAAGAGCATTAAAACTGGGTTTACACGACTTGTTTGCTAAATGGTTAATTGACCACTCTTGGTCCTTGCGAAGCATAAAATCGGCGCACCCACCTACTGTGAAGGTAATAAAGGAATACTGGATTCACTTAGCAGCGCAGCCGCTGCCCAATTCAAAAAAATGGCAGTAAAATTGCCACTAATGACACTAGTGTGCCATTTAAGACAGTTTTAGTGTCACTACTGGCAACGAAGCAGGGTTTTTACGCACTTAAAACCTCACTCGGTTAATCACACAGCCATTTGACAATAAATTACTTTCCGTTATACAAGCACTTAGCGATAGAAAACAACATTAATTAAGAGGATAATATACATAAGAGCTACAGATTTTAGTGCAAGAAAAATAATAGACCTGACAAATAAATTATTTTTAATATAGTTAAACCAGCAATGTTTTAACTCACTAATTACAGGTGCACTACGTGACCTTCTCATTAGTTCATACAACGCTTTTGGTGCTCAGGCCGGAGGCCTTGCGCTAACAAGTACTAAAAAAAGACATAATAAAATTAAAAATAATAAAAACAATAGGAGTTATTATGACTACATCGAATAGTAAAATCGAAACAGCGAAAAAAAGAAAAGGTGGTGCACCCAAAAAAGCGGTGACTCAAGATAAAGATGTCAAACTCAGCTTCACAGAAGAGGTTTATGATTTTTTAAAATATAGAGCAAAGGTAGAAGGGTTTGCAACTGCTAAACGTGACAATATCTCGCCTTATCTTCGTAACACATTATTAACGATGATCAACGAAGGAAGATATGAAGTAGTTGAAACAAGCGGAATATCAAGAGAGCTGCTTATTGAATTAACAAGGATCGGTATTAACTTAAATCAAGCCATGCACGCAATGCACTCTTATGGATCCGAAAATGAACTGATTAACTTAGCAAAGAATGTTGAGCTGACTCGTAAAGTTTTACTTAAAATAACCAACGCAATCACCGCACCACAAAAATTGCCAGTGGCAACACAAGGAAGTGCAGCATGATTCATAATCCAACTGACGCTCGGCCAGCCTCGGGCGGCACACTTAACTATATGTACCGTGGTGATGACCATGAGCACAGCCTAGAAGGATTTAATGGCCGACCAGGAGTTATTCACATCGGTGGCAATATCTTCAGTGGTGACCCAATTTCATACGATGAAAATGGAGAGCGAACTGTTGATATTAGTGAGATGGAATCAGAATTCGAGCAAGCTGCGCTAAACAACAGAACAGCTGAAAAGAAGTTTAAGCATTACATTATCAGCATAGAAAAAGGAGCTCAGCTAAACAGCTCACAATGGCTACAGGTTGCCACTGAATATTTAGAGGCACTTGGCTTTGATTTCTCGCATAAATGGACTGCATGCATTCATAACGACTCAGAAGGAGAATGTCAGCATATTCATATCCTCGCCTCATTAGTTTCAACTGTTCCTGGACAAAATCTTGTTAGTACATCCAATGATTACGCCAAGGGTTGGCCTACTATGCGGAAGTTCGAAAAGCTATATGGATTGCAAGAGCTAGCTAGTCCTGGCTCAGAAAAGGACTTTGGCTTTAACTTTACGAAAAACCAGATCAAAGGCTACGGCTCACGCCAAGCATGCTTGGAGAACGACTGGGGAGCCATTATACGCGCTCGTATTCAAAATCTATATGAGATTGACGGTAAGCCAAAGACAATCAAAGAATTCGCTTTAGGGCTCGCCAAGCGCAATGTTTCTTTGCAAGCAGTTAAGAATAACGATGGTTCAATCCGAGGAATTAACTACCAAGTACTTGGCTTCAGAAAGAATGGCAAGAAAATGGATTCTCCATTGATTAGCGGATCCAATGTAAAAGGTACTCGGTTTACTTGGAACAAGCTTCAGAGGAAGGAAGGTATGACTTACAATTCCGAACGCGATGACAAGTTTATCGGACTATGCCCTGCTCCACAAAAATTAACTGCATCAATCAAAATAAACAAGAGCCAAATACGTGCAATTAAAATGATGGGGACAAGATTTAAAGCCAGAAGGGGCAGTAATGGTCATATCGATCTATCATTTTGTCGCACCAAGAGTGAAAAAACGATGGCTCTTCTGATCAAAGCCATAATGGATCTACTCAATGAAATATTTTCTGGTTATGAAATTGAACTTTATGAGTACACTATTTACGAAAATCGAGAGCAATATATAGAATACAATTTATTAACCTCTCCACAAGAGCTTACTCAGCAAATTCGCCAAGATACTCAACTTGATATTTGGAAAGATATTAAAGATGACGAAAAAACACATGACGCCACATTTGATCTAGCCGCATAATAAAATTATTTATATCAGCCTAATTTTTTTATTTGGCCAATTGCTATTATTTGTTTACAAACTGCCTTGCAGTTTTGATTGTAAACTAATAATTGTTGTTGGCCTGCCTACTCGCTATCGCTCGAGGCAGAAGTGAAGCCAGATTAATTTCAAAAAAGTTATGAATGATTTACTAAATTAATAATATATTTTTATCTCTCTCCTACTATGGAGATCCAAGTAAACTATTTTATTTGACTTCAATATATAACAGAGGACCCTTTTTTAAAAAGTGATAGTAAAAAAATTTAAAAAGTTAAAAAAAGTGTTTTATTGCTCGATTAATAAACAAATATTAGCAGTACTAAATAAAAAGAGTTAGGTATTCAAATGGGACTATTAATAAAACATCTATCCAGTTTGTGGTTCGCCCCGAGTTTACTAGACATTCTCTAGGTTCTCGTAATACTGTTTTTCGAACTTCATCGGAGACAGTCCGTTATTAGTACCATGATGTCTCTCAGGATTGTAGAAGTATTCAATATAATTAAATATCTCTGATCTCGCATCATCCCTCGTTTTATAGGTTTTTCGTTTAACCCGATCCTTTTTCAGCAAAGAGAAAAAGCTCTCTGCCACTGCATTGTCATGACAGTTACCACGGCGGCTCATGCTCGCTTCTAAATTATGTTCCTTTAAGAAGCTGCGAAAGTCACTACTGGTGTATTGCACGCCCTGATCGGAATGTACAATAACCTTTTCGGTTTGAAGTGGCACAATGAATTTGGCCATCCGGTTAGAGGTGATAAACTCACTTTAACTAATCAGGTATGAATATGACAAAACGAACAAGATCAACTTACTCATCAGAGTTTAAGTTAGAAGTAGCGCAACAAGTTGTTGATATGGGACGCTCAATTAAGGATGTATCAGAAAGTCTAGGTTTAGGTAAATCGACCGTTGATAAATGGGCGAGACAACTACGCCATGAGCGCAATGGTCAACTATCATCAGCAATGCCATTGACGCCAGATCAGCTAAAAATACGAGAACTTGAGCGGAAAATTAAAGATTTGGAAACAGACAATACGATATTAAAAAAGGCTTCCGCTCTCTTGATTCAGGACTCACTCAAAGGTTTTCGTTAATCAGCGAGTTTCAAGAGAGCGTCTGTGTCGTTAAATTGTGTCAGTTGTTTGATATCAATCGCAGTAGTTATCGTTATTGGTTAGCTAACCCAGCTAAAATAGTACCTGAACGTCTACGTTTAATTAGCGAGATGAAGCGGTGGTTCGCACTAAGTAATGGCTCTGCTGGTAAACGGAGCTTAGTTAAATTACTGGCTATATCTGGCTTTCACGCCAGTCGTTGGTTAGTCAACAAGCTGATGAAACAGGAAGGGCTTATTAGCCGACAATTGCCTACTCACCAGTATGCTAAAAACGAGAAAGCGCACCTATCGATTCCCAATATGCTCAACCGAAACTTTAATCCTACAACGCCTAATCAGTCGTGGTGTGGTGATGTCACTTACGTTTGGACAGGTAATAAATGGGCTTATTTAGCCGTTGTTTTAGACTTATATGCACGAAAAGTCATTGGCTGGGCAATTTCCAATAGTCCTGACAGTGAGCTAACTAAGAAAGCATTACGAATGGCTTTTGAAAGTCGAGGAAAACCCAGGAAGCTGTTATTTCATAGTGACCAAGGTTGCCACTATACAAGCAAGACATTTAGACAGCAGTTATGGCGCTATGGGATCAGACAAAGCCTGAGCCGTCGTGGAAATTGTTGGGATAATGCACCAATGGAACGCTTCTTTAGGAGCTTCAAAACAGAATGGATGCCCAAGCTGGGTTATTTAGATATGAAAACAGCGAGGCTATCGATTAGTAACTATATAAATGGTTATTACAATCGATATCGTCCACACCAGTTTAACGGTGGGCTTTCACCATTGGCTGCAGAGAAAGAAAACTTAAAAACCTCTAACAAGGTGGCCAGTTTTACTTGACCACTTCAGTTTAGGTTGGCGTCATAGTGATATTGATTATAAACGGCATTTTGACCTTGGCAGATGGTGCGCTGGGTGTCTGGTACGCCATAGGTTTTGAGGGTTTGGGTGACACTACAATGACTCCCTTGTGTCATGGATTTTAGTTGGCC
>JAUMHO010004570.1:4564-15103 GCA_032360965.1 Ulva armoricana | reverse complement strand
TGGCAGATCGAGCTGTTCTTCAAATGGATAAAGCAGAACTTGAAAATCAAGTCGTTCATGGGCACCAGCAAGAACGCCGTTATGACGCAGATCTGGATCGCACTGTGTGTCTATCTGTTAATCGCATATCTGAAGTTTATGTCAAAAGCAAAGAAATCGATGCAGCAGATTCTTAATCTGTTGCAGATGAATTTGTTCGAAAAATGGTGCCTAAATGATCTGCTACATGGCAGGTACACGGGGAAAATACATATCAATCCTAACCAGCTATCCTTTGCCGATAAGTTAACGGGACACTAGTGATAATTGATAATTGTATAGAAATACCTAAAAACCACCATCGTCCTGAGTAGATATCAGATACAGCTCTGAATTCTGCTACATCAGGCTCACAAGAATCACAATCTGCTTAAGACAAATATATTTATCGTCGCTATCTCCATTAATCCACGATGGCGCGCTTCTCTACACACGTGTCTGAAACTATGTATTGGGAAAATAATGACAGCATCTAAACTTCGCAAGTTTGAGCATAGATTGACGGTATCGGTATCAGCGCTCGCACTATTATTTATCACAGCGTGTTCTGATTCACAGTCCCCCCCCCCAATTCTCAGCCAAGCAAGCGCAGGAAACAACGCTCCTAACACCATTGCTGTGCCCGACATCAGATCTGACGACTCGTACCAATGGCGTATCCGGGCACTAAGCGAGGGAGGCGCTGGGGCGTGGGCAGTGAGCGAATGGTTCTCGGGGGATCAGAGCGTAGTAGCAAGTACATCATCTGCCGACTCAGCGTCCAAGATAATTGTCAAGAACGATTTTTCCAACCAAACAAACAACGAGTTATCTGCTGGAACAACGAACATTTTCTCTGATTCTATAAACGTACCCCAATCTAGCATAACCGTCAACGGCTCTCTGATGTCGTCTGGTAAAGGTCAGTCGGTCTACTGGGCACATGCACCTGGTGCTCTAGGTTACGAAATTGGACTGAGAAGCCGTATTAGTGGCAGCTGGCATTTGAATGATGTCATCGATACTGAGGCCACCTGCGTAGACAATAATTGTAGCTTAGCGACTCAGCGGGCTGATGAAATTCTCGGTCAAAAACCAGAGGCTATTTTAGACCATACAGTTATCACTGGTTCTGCACCATTGACTATTTCTATTGATGCGACCGCATCATTTGACCCAGATGGGGATCCAATACAACTTAAATGGCTACTGGAAGGAAAATACATAAAATTCGATCAAAACCCGTTGTTTAGCCATACCTTCGAAGATTCAGGGATCTACACTGTGTCCCTTGTTGTTTCGGACGATTCAGGACTTACAGCTCGTGAATATGTCTCTGTCTTGGTTTCTGAGAATCCAGTTCCATCTGTCGCATCCGCATCACCCGAGAATGTACAAACTCACTACGCTAATAATGAAACTGGTAGTGGCACAGGCAACAACAGCCCTCTTAGCCAAGTTCAAGAATTATCACTAGAAGCGTCGCAAGCAGCCACTGTAGAGTCCAACATTGTTGTTGGAGAAACTACTAGTGAGACACTGGATCAAACCCCACAAAACCCTTTTAACGTAGTTACCACTGACAATGAAATCGGTGCTAATCCAGTAGAGGAATCTTCCTCTGTGTCGACTGCATCGCCCCTAGACAATATTATTGTTGGAGAAACTACCAGTGAGACACTGGATCAAGCCCCACAAAACCCTTTGATCGTAGTTACTACTGACAATGAAATCGGTGCTAATCCAGTAGAGGAATCTTCCTCTGTGTCGACTGCATCGCCCCTGGACAACATTGTTCCGATTCAAACAACTGCTGCGATAGCAAAGGAAACGATTTCTGTAGATCTTTCAAATCAGGTTGCCGTTGACATTACCGACACAATCGACAACACTGATTTGACTCCTCCAACAATCACTAGTGTCTCAACCGAAGCTATAACCATCAACTCCGCAAAAGTAAGATGGAAAATGAACGAGTATGCAACAGGGCAAGTGAGCTATGGACCAACTGAAAACCACGGGTTCTCTACATTTTCTGAGGGCTCATTTGCCTATTCAGAGCACCTACAGAAACTGGAAGGACTCACAGCCAACACCACCTATTTCTACACCGTTACATCTATGGACGAAGCTGGGAACATCGTGGTTTCAAGCATGAGACAGTTTAGAACTTTGGCGTTGACGTTAGCAGCTGCCGTCAGTGTTGATGTAACCTCGGCTACTTCCAACGCGAACGTCAGCGAATCTGTACCGGCTAACTATCTACTATGGTCTAGCTCAGTGCTTAGCTATGACGAAGATCTCGCGATGAGTGGATTATTTTTTGGAAATCCTCAGTCCGGTGGTTTCGGTGCAGCCAATACACTTATTGGTACTGATCAAGCCGTGAGATTTCGAGCTCAGAAGACAGGATTAATATCTGGAGTAAAAATCCCGCTTAGATACCTGCGTGATACGGATATTTATGGACGGTGCGATCTAGTCGACAAGATTGCATCTTATAAATTCTATTGCGATTGCATAGACGCAGGGCTCGTAGGAAGTCCTGCGAAGAATACAAAATGCGCATACTTAGCGCCTGGTTCGGGTTATCTGGTGGGCAATGGAGGAACTTACGACGTAGAGATAAGAGAAGTTGCCTCTAATGGATGGCCAGATTTTGCCAAGCCAGCACTCGGCCAATCATTAGCTTCTTACGTTCCGATGGACCATGCCCATGGCAGCTGGGACAAAATTGAAATATCTGAAGCACCTGTTGTAGTGGGCAATGAGTATTTTGTCGTTTTCAAAAATAAAACTCCTCCACCCAGTAACAAAATGTGGGCAGCCACAGTTGCGGAAGCACTAGCAATGCCAGACAACGTGGGTGCAATGTCCATTAACGGCCTATTGTATGACGACTCGCCAGATAGCTCTAAGGAGCATGGCCCTTACTTTGGGTCAGAAACCCACAGCACCTACTATTCACGTGACAATAGAAGAACATGGAGTCGAAACAAAACGTTAGTTGGATGGTGGCTAGTTGGGTACACAGATGATACTTGGGTAGGGCAAACACATGCAGCAAGTGACGGCCGTTTTTATCGTATCAATGACGACCCAGCCGATGTGCGAGTAATTGGGGGTAACGTGGTAGCAAGACAGACTATGAGACCAAAGACAAACTACCAACTGGATGGAGTGTGGATAAACTACGGTCATTTCGGTAGCGATTCCAATGGCTCACCGATGACACTCAAACTTAAAAACAGCTCGGGAGATACACTTGTTTCAGCAACATTACCGCACAACCCAGAGTTATACGCGATAAATAACAGTGGAGTCTCCCCCTTCAACATCGAGAAATTCAATGCCAAGACATGGCACTATGCTGATTTAGAAAATTCAGTGACACTGTCGAGTGGAACCGACTACCACGCTGAGTTATCAGCGTCTCAAGGTGCAGGGTTTGTAATAACCGGCTACGAAACCAGTAACGGACTAAGAGGCTATTCTCCTGAACAAGTCCTAATTTCAGATATTGGAGGCTTTGCCGAAGTATCTGAGAATAATGGTGGTAGTTGGGAAGCTTACGGTAGAGCTGGCAGTGCGTTCCGAGACAAGTCACAACTGCCGATTTTGTTTACCACTGTTGGTGGTCCAAAATCGTTCGATTAGTGTCATAAATGCAGAATAGTCTACTTTCTCTGGCACTAATATTTTACGACATTAGTCACGTCCGATACTATTCGCTAACCCTTGTATTAAGATGACGCCATGCGAAAGATTTTGTCAATACTCGGTGCTGGTGGACATGGGCGTGTTGTTGCCGATTGTGCCGAGTCCAGCAAAGCTTGGGATATAGTCAATTTTTATGATGATGTTAAAACCAGACAAGACGATATAGACGGATTTCAGATTGTGGGCAAACTATCAGACTTGCCAATTAAACCTCCTGATTCTAGTCATCAACTTGTCGTAGGGATCGGTAACAATGAATTGCGGCTGCGTCTACAAACGAATCTGGCGGCTCTTGGGTGGACATTTGCGACTGTTTGCCACCCAAGCTCAACAATTAGCAGATCTACATCAGTAGGACCAGGTACAGTACTCATGGCCGGTGCCATCGTAAATATCGGCGCAACTGTGGGCGCAGCGTGCATATTAAATACTAATAGTTGTGTTGATCACGATTGTGAACTTAGTTCTGGAGTTCACTTGAGCCCCAGCGCAACATTGGCTGGTGGCGTACGAGTAGGAAAATGCACATGGATAGGCGCTGGCTCTGTTTTAATTGAGAATATACATATAGGCGATAACGCAACTATCGGAGCTGGTTCCGTGGTCATCAAATCAATCGAATCAGACACCGTAAGTGTCGGGGCTCCTTCACGGATAATACGAAGATTGAAATAAAATAGTAAGCTTGACTCGATTTTTAGCAATGAATTGGCGCTAAACATCGACATTTAAATAGGATGCTACTAGTTCGATCGAAACGCGTTGCTTAGTTGTTTGTCGAGTTTATGTAATCGCATCTAAGAAGCGCGATTAACTGATTCTGGCACACTAACGTTAACAGAGTTCGCGAATCTGATTTCATTATCCACAGCAATTAAAGCTCTGCATGTGGCTTCAATCTCTTCTTGCTCTAAGGTCGGGTGGCAAAGAAACATGACACTCGTTTCCCCTAACTCCCGCGCCACTGGAAGTCTCTTCTCGGGCGCAAAGCCAGTACCCTTAAATGCCTTTTCCAAATACACTTCAGAACAACTCCCCGAGTACACCGGGATACCATGATCTGCAATTTTCTCTAGTACCGTGTCCCGACTCACTCCCTCAGGCAAGCTGTCAGCTTCCACGAATACATAAGCTTTGTAGGCTGCGTGAGCACAACTGATGGGCATATCCGGTACACGCAACCAAGGAATTGCACGGCAGGTATCCCAAATACACTCTGCATTTCGCAATCTTTGAGCCTGCCACCCTGGGAGCTTCTTCAACTGAATTCGACCAATAGCACTTTGCATCTCTGTCATTCGCCAATTCGTACCGAAGGAGTCGTGCACCCAGCGAAAACCCGCTCCGTGTTCACGATTATAAACGGCATTCCGCGATTTACCATGATCTTTGTACGACCACATCTGATCCCACAAATGCGAGTCATTTAGAGTCAACATGCCACCTTCACCGCCAGTTGTGATAATTTTATCCTGACAGAACGACCAAGTACCGACGTCACCTATCGTTCCGACATATCTATCTTTATAGCTCGCACCATGCGCTTGTGAGCAGTCCTCAATGACCTTTAGCCCGTTAGCTTCTGCCAACTCCATGATCGGATCCATATCAGCAGGCATTCCAGCTAGGTGCACAACCACAATTGCCTTCGTCTTTGGTGTCAACACAGCAGAAATCGTTTTAGCAGAAATATTCTGCGAATCACGATCCACATCAGCGAATACCGGGCGACAACCCGCTCCAATCACACTCGACACAGAAGCAATGAATGTTCGGGGAGTTACGATGACGTCATCACCAGGTTTGACCAAGAAGCGCAAAGCCATATCGAGCGCCAAAGTCCCATTGGCCAGCGCCAGAGCATGGCGCGAACCAACCGCTTGCGCGTACTCTTTCTCAAACTCCCGTGTTTCCGTGCCGGTCCAGTAATTCACCCGGTTGGAACGAAGCACGCGAACCACCGCCTCCACTTCATCATCAGCGAAGCTGGGCCATGGCGAAAACGGGGTGTTAAGCATTTAATCTAGGCTCCTAGGCTACTAATATCAACTACACAGTTGCAGTTGACAGGACTGCATTTTAATGCATTTTGAGTTTAACCACATTCGCACATCAGCCAATGTTTGAACGGCTATCTCACGAATCTCGGATAAATAATATACGTCAGACTCATGACTGACGATGCCCAGCAATTCACGTTTGAAAATAACTAATATGCCTAGAAACGCATACAGCCTCACAGAGTGATCCTTAAAATATACTTGATGGTAGAAACTGCCGCGCTTAGCATACATCACAAAATATATCAAAATACAATCAACATTAAAGCCCATGCGCCAGCCGAACAATGGTTTTCTCGAGACCCAAACAACAAAATAACAGTTAATGGCTGTGCGACGCATGGAGCGCCGTTGGTTTGAATAGGAGTACCAGCTATACAAACGGAATAGTGATATCGTCGGGAATTCCAAGTTAATCGGTAGACGCGAAACTACAGCGACACATCGTGGCCCAACCATCCAGTAATATACGGAGCGTTTCAAATTCATCCAATCCTTGAACTCAGCGCGAGCTTACACGAAGGAATAACCCAAGCGCTTGGTAATTCAACCTCTTCCTTGTGTTCTATATGTGTCTCAGCCATTTTTCTGGCATGCTTTTGAAATAACTCACGAGCCATTACCTTGACTAGTTGACGCAAAGCCCAAAAACCGTAAAGTCTGCGAGAAGCCAACCTATAACAAGAGTGTAATGTATCCTAGGTTGACTTTCACGGGGCCCGATACGAATTGTTAGTTTTAATCTTGAAGCACATCCTGCATTCAATCTGCACGAGAACTAGTAATCAAAGATCAACAAAACGGCTCAATCTCATAGGCTTCGTATGCTCCGGCAATTGTTACTTTGTCGAATAGAATATAAGCTGCCGCTCAGAAATTCAAAATTACTGGTCTCTTTAATATGCTGTACTTGGTGGTCCCAACTTTCAATCGTTGCCATAAATTGGTAAACCTGTTCAGCCTGCTGTCTTCCCAAACCTATTCAGATTTCACAGTAATAATCGTTAACGATGGCAGTACGGATGACACCAAGCATTTCCTCACGGAAAAGCAACCGTTCGCATTTAGAGTAATGAACGGAGACGGATCATTGTGGTGGGGAGGTGCTATACACATGGGTATTGAAAGCATCATTCCTGAATTGTCTAATATCGATCTGATACTCCTTCTCAACGATGATGTTGATTTTTCTGTTCACTATTTGCAAAATCTTGTAGAAGCGTCAAATAAGTGGCCTAATTGTGTTTTAGGATCTCTACAAAAGTATGCCGATGTTAAAAACCAGTATTACAAGGGTTTTTTCGTTAACACCGAGCATTACAGCATCGAGCTGATTGAGACAACTAGTCCGCAGGACGATACCGAAGTAAATGCGCTACCGGGGAGAGGCATGCTTATTCCGGCAGAGGTGGTTCTGGATATAGGCAACGTCAGAGCAGAACAGTTCCCACACTACATGTGTGATATAGATTATTCATTTCTTGCTCATCGCAAAGGTTACGAAATTAGAACAGAACCAAGTGCAGAAGTTCTGTCATGTAAGGAGAGTTCTGATCACGGTATCGTTTCACGAGGGTCTATTTATTCATTGCTTCACAGCAGATCAAAAAATAACGTGATGAACAAGATAAAATTTTTTAAGGCGCATACGAATAAAAATATTATCACGCTGATCATTTGCCACGCGTGGAAAATTTTAAAAGCTTATGCCCGAGCCTTGCAATCGAAGACTCTAGGCCTACGGTAGAAGGCATAACAAAATCATCTCGAATCTGCCACATACAATTCAAGGCACACAATTATCATTGTTCTTAACTGTTCAGATTCACAACATTCGGACAAAAATCACGCTAGATCGAAGGATCAGATCGCATCGACTAACTTGGAAATGTCCGGCAGCGAAACTGCGTAAATGCCATATGAGCCAGCGTACTGATTCAACCAGAGAATTGATGTTCTAGAATGGATAATTTATCAGACAGTGTAGGAAGTAAAAATGATAAAAAGCAAAAATGACTACAAGATGTATGTGGCAGCAGACAAAGCGTCTCTGGATAGAAAAAATAGCATCAGGTCATTTCTCTTTGACGATATATGGAGATTCCAAAGAACCCTGAGAAAACTTGAATATCTCACCAACTGCAACGTTAATAACGCTTACAGAATTTTTGTTCTACTAAGTTATCGACGCCAATCCATTCGGTTAGGCTTCACCATACCTATAAATGTCTTTGGCCCAGGTTTAAGCATCGCCCACTACGGCACTATCGTCGTTAACGGTGGAGCCAATGTCGGAGCCAACTGCAGGCTACACGCGTGCACCAATATTGGCACCGAAGCAGGAAAAAGCAGCGACGCTCCCACTATAGGCAACAATTGTTATATTGGTCCTGGAGCGAAAATATTTGGAAACATCACCCTTGGGTATAATGTTGTGATCGGCGCAAATGCTGTAGTGAATAAAACTATTGAAGACAATGATGTAACTATTGGTGGGGTTCCAGCGAAAGTCATATCAAAAAACGGGTCTCAAGGGCTTTTGATTGCAGGGTATGGCGGTTCTAAAAATCTGCCCGAGTAAAAACTATTGTCCTGCTACGTGCATGACGACTCACGACGATCAAAAGTTTTAAGTACGCTTTCATGCTCACAGAAAATTCCTGCTGAATTGATCTGCAAGCGCTGATCAATTCTAGCAATGCACGAGGCAGTTCAGTCCGCCTATGCACACCAGACCCTAATCAGACCTTACCGGGAACACATATTCCCGGCAAGCTGTACTTAACCGCAGCCACAGAACAGCCGACACCCAACAATTCAAACAAGACATGGTTCAAATAGAGGAGCTGCTTGACATATCTTGAACATCTTCAAAATTCTGAAAGACGGAAATCATCAAAAATGATGTTGCCTGCTTGATCGTTAATAGTGGAACGAACCTCAAGCTGAACGACACCCTGTGCAGAGGCAACAACCGGGATTTCATAGAGTTCGTAGCCGCTACCATTCCACGCTTGTGCGATGGTACGCACTAGGCCATCCACAACTGTGTCATTGACAAGCACATCTGCCGTCATATCGGCAGTCCCCCAGAAAGAATGCCTAGCATACCAAAATGACAATGTATAGCTAGCGTTGGGAGTCAGGCCTGTAATGGTCTGGGCGATACCGCCAGGTCCATGGCCTCCTGTATCCAACACCCAATCCCCCTCAGGTTCGGAGGTAAACTGAGAAATCACATCCACATTTTCCTGAGTAACCAGCCAACCCGGTAACGAGTTTCCACACACATGAGGATTGTTTGACGGCCCGCTGTTGTCAGGGTCTTGAGTATCATCGCTCACTGAAGCCTCAAAACCACCATTGACCAACTGCCTACCACCCCTGCTGTCTGTCATCAACGTCAGATTATTCCAGGACTCACTCGGTGGAACTGGCGCACCCCCCTCAGAGATGGTGACATCGTCAATCAACAATCCCATGCTGCCACTCTCGAGCGAGTCAATCTGTAAAGTAACAGCTTGGCTTGAAGCGGTGAATTCAAATCCATTGCAACTGAGATACTCATTGGACTGCCTGTTGTGAATCTCACCAATCTCTACTCCATCAATGAGCAATCTTGCATCGGAGATTGTTCTTGCTACGCTATTCTGATGAATATAAGCAAGTTCAAGGTAATAAGATGTTCCCGGAGATAATCCAGTGAGCACTTGTTCAACAAAACCGTTCTCTAGGTTCAACGCAGTAGTCCCCTCAAATGGATTACCAGAATCCAGTGACACGTTAAATGATTGCCAGCCAGAGAGACCGTTCTCAAATCCACCGTTGAGCAATGTCACTCCACCACCGCCCTCATTCGGATCATCTGTTACCGACACCGTGAACACTGCACTACTCGTGCTCGTGTCCGCACTCATGGCCAACACGCCCAATTGCACGCTCGTCTCACTCTCAAAATCCAAACCCGATGAATTGGCCACACTCACAACACCTGACGTGGCGTTGATCGCAAAGGCGTTACCCGGGTTCTGCGTCAGGCTGTAACTCACCGTATCGCCACTGTCCGCATCTACGGCAAACGCCGTAATGCCTACACCAGCACCGCTCAGTGCATTCTCATTGACCGTGTTCGCACTGCCATTGGCATCCGCTACTGGACCCACACTTGAACCACCACCAATGCCGCCGCCGGTCCCTGGGCTCGTCAGCAACAACCGTACGTTGTCCAACACCACCCCTTTTGTATCCGAACTCAGACCCGCAAAACCAATAGTCACTTGGCCGTTACCAGAGGCCACAAAGTCAACGCTACCCGCTGCATAAGAAGGTGGTCTCATCGACGTGGTTGCGACAACTGTTTCCACTACCGCACCGCCGATCAACACTTGCGCACTTCTCGATCCTGGCGCCGTAATATGCAACCCGTAATCGAACAATAACGAGTAACTACCACCAGATTGCAAACCACTAATGGTTTGAGAAATCTCAGCAGTACTCAAGTCCGTCGACTGACCCCCTTCCGAGGCTGGCCACGGTGATCCATCGATCTCGAACTCTCCGGATAAAAGCGTCCAACCCGGAACATCATTGGAACCTGTAAATTCCTGAAACACAGACACCACTGGTTGTTCAAACGAGCCGTTGGCCACTGCCACGACAGTGCTTCCACCACCGCCCTCATTCGGATCATCTGTTACCGACACCGTGAACACTGCACTACTCGTGCTCGTGTCCGCACTCA
>JAUMHO010004559.1:0-15124 GCA_032360965.1 Ulva armoricana | reverse complement strand
GTTCGGGGCATTGTGCGTTGTTTGGCGAGTTGTTTTACTGTTGTCTGGGTGTTTATGTAGGACGTCTGGGTCAGTGGTGGTTATGGGTGTGACGTCTGTTTAGAGTGTGTGGTTGATCTGCTGTGTTGGTTGTCTTGTCGTGTGCTTGGGTTGGCTTGTGATTTACCCCTTGGCGCTGCCGGGATTTTGGGTTGATCTCCGTGTACCACATGTGATAGGTAGTCTGCTTGGGCGCTAAAGCGGTCCATGTGCTGTGTGATCTAGAAAACAGATCACAAGCGTCCGTGTACATGCCGATGTGAAGGCGAGTTCCAGAACTTCGAGCATTCAAGGTTTGGGGCGCCAAGCCGAGCAGTGTGTCAATATGAAAATGGCCATGTAGGTTTGTTCTGAGACGTTGTATAAATTTAGACCATGTACATATGGATGCTGATGTCTCCCTGCTTCTGCTACTTCGTTGTTGTATATTCAGTCTATAGGATCATACATGCTTACACCCCTCCGGAACCATTCTGCTTGAGCGGCTTTGTCAGACCTGAGCTTACTGCAGCCATACAGGAGAGGCAAAAGGGGCTTCCTTATTCAATTTGCCCTGACCGTAGGGGATTGTATGCAACCGTCTTAATCAAGGCGGGGAGCGTTAAATAAGTACACCAATATTTCGTTGTTGATACGGCGCAGGTGAATGGTTGTATGTGCTGGCAATCCTAGGCATGGCTCGACACTTATTCTGCCAGGCCAGTGGCGTTGTATAAATTCCTCGACAGAAGGAGACAGTCTGCTAGGTCAAACTGCCTCTGACCGCTTTGCCTGACTGAGCAACCCATGCTCAGGATGCGCACTGGTCAGAAAAATTTCCAACTCTGTGAGTATCAGAGTACATTAAGGGTTGATATATGAGGATGACACGTGTGATGTAGTGCAGTCCATCTGCATGATCTGAGAGTTCTGGATGCAATTGAGGTACTCACTCACAACTGCGTAACAGTTGTGGTGCAGATTCAAATCGGACAAAGCTGTACAAGCACATTGGCAGCAATCACAAGGACAAGGATTGCCATTGGGTCCATGAACTTACATGTCTGAATGCGATGGTGTCATCTCAGGCAAATGCGCTCATTTATGGCGATGTCTTTCATGAACCCTCATCAGCATAGAACTTACATGACTCATATGCATTCATGAGTGATCTCTTCGACAGAGATACGTGTTGCTCTACACATTAAGCACATCCCTGGCTTACTAAACAACCACACCTGTCGTTGTGACCCACATGCACTATACTGCCGCACTGAGCCCCCAACACGTTGGGACAGTGTACGCTGGCATTGATATGAATCGAAATTGTTAACAATTTTCACACCTACACTCCAAGATTCTGTGAATGACAGACAGCAAGTGGCTGTTTCAGCTCCGGGCGTGATGATGCCAAGATCTCAGTTGACAGTTCACGTGCTTTGCTGACATGAAGTGTCTTGACCGCACGGAGTTTGCTCTGATATGGTTGCATTAGTCTGGCTACAGACTGCGGGAAATCTCTTGGTCGTGCAGGTCCAGCATTTCTGATTTGGAAATGGCCAACATTAGCAGCTAGGTCATTATTTTCTTGACCTCTGGAGACCATACCTGATGCAACACCCGCAATCTTGGCCCCCCTGCTTCGTCTGGCAGGACCTTGACCGAACTTAACTGGCGTCGGTCTTGCCAGCTGATCTGGGGCTGCCACCAGGCCTCGACCCGACACAACCCCCTGTAGCGCAGCTGCAGAAGATGACGTCACATCCTGAAGTCCTTTCCACACCATCGCTCGGCCTTTGGTCTTGGACGCAGCTCGCAAAGTGGCAGAAGAATGTTCTGCAGGACGACAAGATGCAAGGCAGTGCTTCAACTCATGCAAATCTGGTGGCCTCGGTGCAGCAGCGCGCCGTTGGCGTGGCTTGCGGACTGCAGATGTCGTAGATGGAAGGTCTGCTTCGCAAGGTCCGGTTACCTCAACTTGTGATAGTGCCGCAGTGCTAACATTTGGCAGAGGTACCTGCGATCTCAAGCTGATGTCCTCTTGTGCTTGACTGGAAAAGTATCTGTGCAGCACATCAGACCGTGGTGATGGCTGCACATGGTCCCGCCTCTCTGGCACGATCAGTGTGAGTGGGGTGCGTGATTGCCCGGCCCCATTTGGCCCACGTGCGTGGCTTCTTCCTGCCCGCGCTCTTCCATGAAATGGAGCTGGCCGAAGCATGCTCATGCGTTGCTGTTGTGGGATGGTGTCTTCTGTCCTCATCCCTGCCTTCAGTCTCACTGTGGTGGTTGCATCCCCTTGTCCAGAGGCTGTACCAAACTCCGGGTAGAGCTCAAGGTTTAGTGACCCTGATGCCTGACCATTGGAGCTGTAAGACAGAGCACCACATCGGTCGAAACTACCCGCAGACGGAGAACGATGACATCCCGGTTGGTGCTGGTGCAGTTTAGGTAACACGGACGGCGGAGTGCCAACTCTGGGTGGGGGATGATGCCCACGGCCCACCAGGGCAGGTTTTTCAACTAGTGCAGCTGCTCGCACAGGTGGAGCGGGGGGCATTGGAGCACGATCCACAGGCAGTGAACTCCCTGGACTGCAGCCGATTCCATTTTTGTTTCGTGCACCACTTCTGCTTTTCACTGAGAATAGTTGCGACCACACACGCTCTGGTCTTCCGGCAGCCGGCTGTCCAACTGATCCAGGTGTTGCATTGTCAACACTCTGAGACAGACTGAAAGACGGGCTGCAGTGCAACTTGCGCTGGTGCACCATCCGCTGTGCATGCACAGCTTCAGCGACCTGGGAAAGTTTTTGCCGAATCGCCTACAACCGTTGCCAACGATCAGATGCCATGAGCGTTGTGGATAGAAGTCAAGATACCTGATATGTGAATTCATGCATACCTCAAACGTGTTATTCGTCCGTTTCCGCTGCAGCACACTGCACAGCATCTCTGATGTGGGCCGGTCTTCAGGTGAAGCTGCCACCATGCTGGCCACAATGTGCTGAAACTCTACAGAATAACCATGGCCCGCAAGATGCCGTCGAACAGTTTGGGGTGACCGTTCCATTGGCAATGAAGTGCCTGTATCAGATAGACGATTAGATCAGAGAAACACCTGAAATTCAGTGGCTCCTGATAAAAAAAATGGGGTTGAGTTGTAAACGGCGCTTACCAATCGAGCAGTGAATCATGGTCGCTCCTAGACTGTATACATCAGCTGCTCCAGTTGGGCGGGACCGCTGCAACAGTTCAGGCGCAACGTAGCGTCCATCACCTTCCTCCCAGCCTGCCTGATTGGTGACATTGATGGCAATACCAAAGTCCCCCAGCTTGAAGATACCAGATGAATCCAAAAACATGTTCTCTGGCTTAATGTCCATGTGCAGGACACCATGTGTATGGATGTGCTGGAGGCCATTGACTGCATCGCTGCAAAGCCAATTTACATGTCATATGAACATGTTGCAACTTGAACCAATCGGACAAGTGGGACTCAGACCAACGGGACACTCTACAAGTTTCACTGAACCCACTACAGTACAGAAGACGAAGGCGGTAGTGCAGCACCTGAGGATAAGCCATAACACATCTTCTGGAACCTTCTCATCTTGGCATATCTCACTGCGTTTGAGCAGTGTATCTAGGCTACCGCCTTCACACAGCTCCATCTGGATATGCAGTTTTCTCCCTTCTTGCCAAAAACGAACATAGTTGACTACATTGGGGTGTATTGGCAGCGCGTACACGGCCCGGAGTTCACGCATCATGTCTGCTCGATCCGCCTTCGAAATGAAGGGCCTTTTCATCTCCTGATCATCAAGACGCCTTGTGAATTGAATCTCTCAAAAACTAGCATATCACAGTGCATAATGAATACGCACCTTGATGGCAAACAATCCATCTGTTGCTTGTGCAAAGTATACAGTGCTCGTTTTTGTGTCACCTAGGAGGCCATGAAACGTAAACGCCTTCGAAAACTTGAAGGAACAATGCGAACTCTCAGATGCATCTTTTGACATAAGTCGATTGGACAGCCGCAAAATCTTTGTCTCTGCCAAAGAGCTGCTTTGGCTAGCGTTTTGGCTTGTCAAGGATACATCTTGCACCATTGCAAATTGGTTCTGCAGGTCTTCAGCCTCGCGCAGCTGTGTCAGTTTGTAATCGGCATTCCCCCCTAATGTCGGTGCACCTGGAGATGACAGCAAACCCCCATCACTCGCAATTTCATTCCCGTCTGGGAGTGTCGGAATAATGGCACTGGTGGGAGTTGCAATGTTTTCATCTACACTCTGCTGATCTGGTATGTCACCACATTCGAAAGGTGATAACGGCATAGCTCGTGCTTTGAGCGTTTGCACATGCCTGGTGGCAGCCTTGTCGGCCATTGCTAATGCAGGCGTGGTATTTTGACAACTTGCACCCAATTGCTTGTCAAAAGACAAGATTCCTTGTGGTTCTGGGGTATTCTGAGCTCCGGCAGCACATCCTGGTGCCTGCCAAAGTTGAAACACAGCAGGAGTGTATTGTCGCAGCACTTCATCTCCGTCAAAGTTGTCAGGGGGATTTGGTTCAGCACTCTCATTCAGACCTGCGCACAAACGGCTGTTAACTATTCTTATTTCCACACTTGCGGTAGAATAGAGGCTGAACGAGCCACCGTACCAGTAGCATGGCATTGCTGTGCAATCTCTGCTAGTGGTGCATCAAATGCTGGAAAGGAGAAAGAGTCTGGCACATCTTGGTGCTTTCCTTTCTTGGGACTTGCCGAGAGCTCAGCTTCTCGGATGCTTTCGCGAAGCCTCTTCCTATCGTCATAGACTACCAATTTCATGGACTGCTGCGGCGCCATACTTCCTTGTTGCAATGCCAGCCTCACAAGATTTAAACAACCTGCTGTACGCAACGCTTTTTATTTCAGTCGTAATCTTTGCCCCACACGTCCACGACAGCGTGCAGCGGGGGAGGTGGGAACGGTCCAGTCAAGCAAAACTGGTGACCACGAAAACGTAAAGCCCTCATACACCAGTATGTGCTGTCTGGTATTTGAGCTGCTACTGCGTTCAGTTGAGGGCATTAACGATCTTCAAGTGCCGTCCGGTTCACGCTTCATGCGAGATGCATAAACTCAAAAACCATACAATAAAGGGAAATCACAGACCCTACAATTACAATGCCAGGAAGAGTACACGGCTTATATGAAGAGCACCTCCAGCAGCCAACACAAGCGCGGTTTCCCGTTGTTAACGACGTCGCTGAGAGTTGTGGAACGCCAGCACACGCCCGCGCTGCGCTGTCGCGCAAGTTCCAAGCTTTCCTGACATTGCTTGAGAATTTGAATTAACGTCCACCGCATCTATCTTGTGCATGGAGTTTGCCGCAGCGGAGACCTGAAGCTGCATGCATGACTGCACACCGCGTTGGGCACATTTCTTCTACCCAGCTGCGTTCCATGGCTCATGCTGTATGCCAGGCTCACTTGCTTCAGCAGAATATTTGCGAGGACAATACCCGGTGGTACTCATTGGTACTCAATCTTACCGTCCTGTAGCTTTGTCAATGTCAGCATGTAAGCACAGTCCTATGTGACCTACCTATGTGACAGGGATACGCTGGTTCTGCGCGACTTGTATCAATATCTCACAGATTTCAAAATTAGAACCTGATGGTTGCTAGTCGACGCTCTCGAACACGTGCAGGTGCGCAGTGCCTTTCTATTCCACCTGATGAAGCTACCGATGCAAGGCTAAGTGATGAGAATTGCTTTAGGCGGACCATCGCCGGCCGTGCGCGCAGATGCGGGAGGTGGAAGTGCTCGAGGGAGAACGCAAAATGATGCACACTCAAATGCTGCACAAAGTGCGTACGTGACAGAGCACGACGTAGCGGCAACTAATGAACTGGTATTATTTCATATTCCATAATGGATGCTTTTGTTCAGTATCTTCGTTCTCCGTGATTTATGGTTTTCGTGTGCGCAGAGAGATAAGTGCCAAGATACTCTTCCATGCAAGCTCAGTGATAACGTGCGCGTGCCCATTTGTACTGTTCCATGCAAATAGAGTTCCCGGTCGCTGCGCTACGAGGGCATGTGCGCTGCGGGCAGGTCATTGCCATATCGTGCGCAGCATCCAGCGTGCTGAGCCCGACGAAAGGTATTTTCAATACAGTTATCTTGTACATATATTATGCATGTATTCAGGATTTAAATGAATGCGTCGGAGAAGTTATGAGGCACATGCTGGCAAGCAACACAGCGAAATCTAGAGTCCCAGTGCCAAACTCCCAGCTCGCGAAGCTCCTCAAGCAATTGCAGGTATCCAAAACGGGTATCACGAAGCCAGTGGTCTCCGTGGCCAAACGAAAATTCCTTGCTCTGGGATGGGAATTGTGTGAGATTGGATCTGGTGCAGGTATGCGCAATGCGCAAGATAACGCAACCAAGAACATGTATGCGCTGGAAACAATTTTGCTACCGGTCTTATATGTCTAGGATTACCATGTGCTGGATGCAGGTGCTTCGTACGTTCTTCGAAGTGTCCTGCCTGTCCAGTTCATGAATGACCACATCTACACTGCACAAGATTCTGGTTTCATTGCTTTGAAACTTATCATTCAAATGTTTCTTCACACAAAGGGCGACAAAGCAGGCAAAGGTCCGCATCAGCTTTGCGCTTCTTATGGAATGTACACAAGTTACGTGCTTGTTAAGCACTGTATGCAACCTTTACTCTGCATGTCTATAGATGACTTGAGATCCTTTCTGTCCAAGTTTGGAGTCCACTTGCCGGCCGGAAAATATGCTGCCGAGGCCAGTGAGTTAGATGCAGCTGGTCATGAAGTGAAGCAAAACAGTGTGATATTTGGTCATGCTGATCCGATCCAGGCGTTGCTAGAGCAGAAATTTCTGAAGCTAAAGGTAGAGAGGGCGTTAAATGGTGCTGATGAAGAGCTTTTCATGCTTGGAGATGCAGGCACGGAAGTTAGCAGTGCAGTCATCGCAGAAAATATCGAATCTCTGATGGCTGTCTGAACAACCGCATTGAGAGATGTGCACATTCTTCGATTGTAATGCAATTTACCTCTTTTCTGGAGCTCTTCAATCTGTCCTGATTATATTTGGCATGCCGATTTACCTTGTCATAACCTGGTTCAGGGAAGATCTTATCTCTGAGGAAGTGCGATCACTTTGTGACTGAGTTTAGTCCTAATATGTTACAATTTCATGTGTGTCACACAAAAGGACAGTCATACCGGAAGTTCGGCCAACCATGCAACCTTCTACATTCGGCCCCCAAAAACGTCTAGACGAGCTCGCGGTTTAGTTCCATGCTTAGTCCTGCGTCCACTTTGTGCAGGCTTTGAAGAAGGATCGATGTCACATTCCCTGTCAATACTTGTTTGATTATGCAACCCTCTTCCATGTGACTTGTCTTGTCTCCGCTGTGATCTGTCGTTTGAAACAGGAAGCAAATCGCTGGGATAAGCTCGCTTCCGATGCACATGTTGGGTTGAGCAATGAGCACTTTTTCTGTTGTCTGGCAAGTACCCACTTCTACTGGTGTGGATATACTTTACCTTATTGCAGGCAATACCTTCAACTTGATTTGCTGGAGGTTGTGGCCGCTGTACTACATGTTTTGCACAAGCAGCCATTGACTGCATTTTGTCAGTTGCACCCATGTTCACTCCATGTGCGCCTTGGTTTAACAGGTGGATATTCTGCTGGACAATGCTCTGCACATGCATTGTAGATGCTGCAATGTGTGGAGGTGTCGTAGTTGTAGATTTCGTCCATCTTCCAAGTTGCAATGGCAGGTTATTGCACAGTCTAGGTGCCTGGTGCAGGCTTGGATCGGGCCTATCCTGTCCGAACCGAGCCGGTTGTGTAGCCAGATGGAATTGGCCATTTGGAAAACTCATGTGCTGACTGCTGGCTCCATGAATGTATGATCTGTGGATTGCAGTGCCGCAGGTAGCATAGGGCGGTTGCAAATCATGATTCCTCCACTGTTTGGAACCAACGACCGATTCACCTGCACGTTTGAAATTGAGAGACACCACCACGCAGTAATCATACTTGCACAGTACGTGCCAATCCCATGTTCAGGTTTCATTTAAGCGTATTTGCCGGCTGTGCGCAAGCTTGCATAGTCCTGATTAGACCAAAGTGCACCAAACCACGACAACGTATGTCAACCTTGGTCACCAGCAGAACGGCACCTGCTTTCCCTGTGCAGTTTTGCACAGTGGACAAGCCTGTACATCTTGCTACAGTGCAACCCATAGCAGTTGTAGTTCCATGCCTATTAACAAGCTGGTGATCAATTATGCCTCCACCAACATCTAACTGCATTGCACCATGCGCAACCCTGCACCGCTCTGACAACCTGGGGTTCCACCAAGAGAAGGTAGCAAATTGTTCATAGTGTCCCACCGTACCTGTATCCGCATTGTGATCTTGTGTTGCCTTTGTAGTCGATGGTTTGATACACCTCCTTCAGACACAACTGCGCTGCACCTACCACGCCTTGCCGGCGTGGCTTGCATTCTACTGTCCTCATGACCACATTGGCAGATGATGTGTCTTTTATGTGCCCTTCTAATGGCAGTTTCAGACGAAACGATTCCTGGTGGCCTACAACAGGTGATGGCTGTACAACGGGGGGTGGGGATTGATCTGCATGTGAGACAAGATCGTCTGCTCTTGGACTTGCAGGCTCTTCTACAAAATACTCACAGTCCATGATTTGTTTGTCTTCCCCAGCATTTTCTAGTGGTGCTTTACTATCACGGTGGGGTGCAGCACAGTCAACATTTATGCCTGTAGGGTGACACGGGGAGCTCTCCAACACTGTTCCGGGCTCAGGTGCACGAGGCCTGTGCAAGGCTTGAGCGCCTGCCGAGCGGAATGGCACAGGTTTGCGAGAACACGGCATCAGTGCTGTCAGAGTCTGCAGAAGCCCTTTTAACTCTGTGACCTGCATTTACAAGTCACGGTGTTACCGCCGGAGTTTTGAACTGAGTTGTGGGAGGGGACATGGTGACTGTAACCTTTGAAAGCTCCTCTGACTTGGCCTTCAAATGGAGGTTTTCCGTGTGGGTTAGCTTCCCTTCCATCAAGTTGATACCACTGCGGAGCAGCCGCGCATTCTGCTGTATCGAAACAACAGGCTGGTCCAACTCGAGGCATTCAGAACGGACGCCCTCAGCAGTGTCACAAATCAGGGTAGCCATTTCAAAGCAGCCTGATAATCCTGCGCCAAGAGCAGGCAGTCGCACCATAAAGAACAGCTGCAGTATCATCAAGACGCTGCGCAGCATGCATGCCAAAACGGGATCAAAGTTATCACACATGGTTCCTACATGATGTGCACACCTTGCCGTTGTAGGTCCAGCATGCTCACGATGTGTTGTGCATTTTTGCAATGTAGCATACCCTGCCGCAAATAATCCTTGTCGCAGCGTGCTTGCTGCTGCAACGCCTTCAGTCCTATCTTCGCTGCTGCACGAGAACGTTGGAGTTGCGCCGCAGTTGCAATAGCTTCGTCAAGACCGGCATGAACTTGGCTTTTCCGGTGCCCAGATACATCCTACAGCAGTGGTTGGCTTGCAGATTACTGTACACCGTGACTAGTAGGTCGTTGGCGTCTGTTGATACACATGGATAATGCCATGTCATGTTTCCCCAGCACTCAACGGTCTCTCTGCAGGTCAGACCTGATCACAAGAAAATGATGCCCGTGAACATCCAGAATATTTGTGAAGGGGTGTGACGTGGGCTTGCAAGGTTTGTAACTGCTGTATCTTGTCTGCCATATGCTGCAACTGCTGCTCCTGAGCATCTTTATAACTCAGGATATCCTCGTTCAACCCTTGTAGTGTTCTGCGTTGTTTCTCCAGTCGCCCTGATTTCTCATCTAGCTCAGATTCCAGGTCGTTGAGCTTCTGGGACAAGGTTGTCAACTGATACGCTGGGTCTAGTACAGTCGTCGACATTTCAACCTTGCACACGCATACAGCATTCCTACTGATGCATGCAAACGATACTCGACCTGGCCCCGGCAAAACATGTTTTGTCAGATGCCATGCTGTCCACGTTTCCACAGTGTGCAGACTGTGGAGGTATAGACTGTGTAGATGCGGCAGAGCCAAGTGGACCGACGCTGGATCTGCAAGAGGAAGATAGATACCAGGATCAGAGGAATCCACTGAAATATGTCATTGCATATTCTCGCGAGGATTACGACGTGCCAGCTCGGGACGCGCTTGTGGCTTGCAACGGTGGAGCGAGGCTCCAGGTGCCTGGCGACGACTAGCATTGATCATGAATAAACTAAGCAACCTGAAGTTCCATCTTCGGTTGAAACGAAGCTTCTCTACTTGCAAGATGATCTTCGAAGACCCGGGCTGCGAATACAACGGCATGTTATCTACCTGCCGCAGCACCACCTGGCCAACGAAACTCCATGCATGATCTGTTGGGACTACACGATCTACACTCCCGCCCCTTGCTGCCTCTTTAGTTCTGTTGCTGTCTGAGATTGTGAGGGAAATAGATTGTGATTTATTTGAGCCAGGGATGGGCCCGCCGGGCAGCCTTCTCTCTAGGATGTTGGCTTTGCAGTGAAAAAGGATGTTTCTCAAATTTTTATGCAAGATGATCACTCTGCCCTTGCACTTTGATGTCCTTTTTTCCACTAATGCCCATTCCTGAATCTCATGGTGACTGGAATGGCCATTCTGAAGCACTAAGAGGCCATTTCAGCTAAGTTCACACTGTTGCAGGCCTCCAGCGATGGCAGCCTCGATGTCCGTAATTCTCCCACCTTCCACACACACGAACTCTTTCATACCTCATGTTCACTCCTGTACCAACCGTTTCGCCTGAAACTCTGAAATGCGCCCTCTAATTACGCACCATACGCACCATCGCGCTTGTTACGTGTTTTGTGCCGCGAAAAGTTACTGGCGTATCCTTGCTGCAAATCGATCACGTTCACCAGCGAAAATTTCACGTGTTATGCCTTTGATGCATCTAGTACAACACGGACTGTGTTGACTCGACTGTGGCGAAGTGGCAGCGATTTCGCCGTTGCATGCGGGTCGCCGCGTGGCCGCAAATAACAGAACTAAAATGCCGGCAAACAGCTGACTCCCGCGAGGAAACTACCTGGCACGGTGACGTTAAAACGCTGTTTTTGCAGGAGTTTGCCCCTAACAAATATTTCGGGGCTGATGATTGTCCAGTGACTGAAGTGCGTGTTTCACACAGTCTGTCAGAACATAGCACGGAGGTGTACTACAGTTACAGGAATTAGTGCCACAAGCGCCTTGGAGAACATGAAAAATACCATTAACGGAGAAGCGTATATATTCGTGGTGGATGTGTGCTGTGTCTCACTCAGTCCTGACGCACTGAACAGTACAAAGTAGCAAACAGAGCCTTGTACTGAATAAGCCATCTCGGAGTGTCCGGCATTTCATGATGTTGTCATAGGAATTCTATCGTCCTTGTCGGATCTGTTCCAAACATGAGCTGCTCTATGGCTGCTCAGTGACGAAACTGCCCCAAGCGATGTTCAGCCTTGCCCGGCTTGCCCCGATTTGATACGACCCTTTTGAATCAGCCTCCTTGCAATCTTGTGCGACATGCTGAGTATGCATGCCTGCTGAAGCCTTCTACATGCCCTGACAAGTCCAAGGAGCGACGGCCTGGACTTTGCCTATGAATCATCACAGCATGAAAACAAAACTGCATCGCAAAATGACCCGTAAAAGCCAAACATCAATGAGACATATCATGTAATCGTCGATTTCTGCGGCCGTTGAGTAGAACACCTGGCATAGAGCAGTTGATGCTGCAGTGCAGTGTAGCACTACATGGTGCAGCACTTTTTTAAACACCGTTGTAAGCATGGTCAGACGGAAGATACAAGTGCAGCCACTGCCAGGATCACACATGTAATGTTTGAGTCCAGATTTGTGGATGAGGAACTGCTCAGCCAAAACCATTTCCATTCCGGCATGTTACGTCCATGCTGCCCATGAATACCCAGCCATGATCAAGATCTGAGCAAGAAAAATGCTCCCAGCGCTGTAGGAAAATGCATGTAGAGTGTCTTGCCTTTGACCCAGTGTCTCAATCTACATGCCAAGCTTGTAAACCGCACAATTGTGTCTACGCCAACCGTAACTCAAAGCTGAGTAAACTGCACAAGGTCCCGACTTAACACAGTTTCGCACCTCAACGGCCCAGGTAGAAGCTGTTGACAGCGAACCAAGCACCCCAGTGATGACTGCAGCACACATTGCAGACCACCGGTTATGTTCAACAAATCTTTGTGAGGCTGAAAATATCACAGCAGCAGTGGAACAAGCCAGCAAATTTGCTATGAGCGTGCCCAACGGTAGCCATGCCAACCTCTTCCATCTACTCCCTGCAGAAAACCTGTTCATTCATACAACCTTCATTCCAGATTTCTAGAGCTCTACAGTTGCAGAGTTAGAGCGGGAATTTGCAAATCCGTAGAGGCAGATGAACGTACTTTGGGGTAGAGTGTTCCAGCGTGCCATCAGCCAGCGCATCACAGCGCCCACAGGCGCCAATGCGCCTGCAAGCATCAAAGATGGCCATTCTTCCTGTCCAGCTATGTATCCGGTCACTGCGAGTCCGACGAGTGTCCCACTCGATGCAACCAGGAAAAAAGTTGCTCCCATGAACAATGAAGCAGACATTGCATGGCCCTCTGATGGTGCATGATGCTTCGACTGCAAATTGCTGACATGATTGCAAGAATGATCGATCGGAACTGATCCATCTGCCGTATTAGGTGTCGCCACCTGTGTATTTACAACAGTGTCAACCGCGCTGACAGTGACTGGCCCTTCCATTGCTTCGTGTTGATGTTGGACAACATGCTGATGTTGCTGGCAGGAAAGGCTTTCGTCATCGTCAAGGTGCTGTCCTGCACCTGCTGCTCCACCCAAATTTCCATGCTTGCGAATCATGGCACATCCTTTACATGCAATGGATGAACCTAGGCTAGCCTGCTCCACCTGATCAGCAAGGCTGGATGGCGCGGGGGCATTGCATTGAGCACATGCCAACGACACTGGCTGGCGGACAGATTGACGCTGCATCGCACAGTACCTGGCAACAAATGAGCCAGCTTGGTAGCTGTGCAGGATTCCTTGTAGGCCTAAAACAACCGAGAAGACTGCTTGAACGGGATTTCGCTGATCCCGCATGCCGACTCCACCGAACAGCATGCGGCCCACCTGAAGCATCCTGCACACCTCCACGATTCCATGCTTGCTGGTACAAGGTATGGCAGCCTGTTTGCACATGTGAACAACTGTATCCGTGGCACACCAGCTCGAAAAAGTTGTGAGTGATCCACAAAAACCAGTTCTCAATCCCAGCAACACTGGTGATGATGGTTGACAGCAGGTTCGCTGTGGCAGAACTGCGATGCTGTTTGAAAGCCCATCAAGCTTGAAGCGTTCAGAGGTGCTGAGCAGTCCCATGATAAAGGATCCAAGCATGTTTGAAACGATGTCTTGGTACAAAGCGCCACCAGGGCGATCATGGCCGTCGCTGGTTACGCATGCCCCCCATTCTGGACACTTCCCGCCTGCATGCGCATCAAGCTTCCTCAACGCATTCCAATGTCAAGGTCGAGCTGTGTCGCGGACCCCTATCACCACTCTTGACCATGTGTGCACATCCTCTGTGCAAACAATGTCTTGAACTAATGCGCGGTATTGAGTTATCCGTCATCCAGGCAAGTGCTGCTGTTACATGCAGCCACAACGTGGGCTACCGTACCAAAAGCTCGATGCAAAATCTGCCGAAGCAGGGCTCCCAACTGCGCCCCAATGCTGATACACACTACGCAGGACAAATGCACCATCAGGGTCAAGCCGTACGCATCACTGCAGCCGTGGGACATAACCGCAACTCACGGCGGTGTGTGTAGGCCAAGGTTGGCTGGGAATCTGCGAACGCCAGCGGAAACGACAAGCGACTGCCAAGCAACCGCAGCACACTCACATCACGAACACAGCCACCCAGCACCCACATGCAGCCACGGGGTACATTGATACTTACCCGTATGCTGTCGTGGCCTCCTTTATCTCAACCTCTCTCTTCACTCGGTATACCGAGAGACTGCGCGCTGGCTACAGTAGTTTCGTCCATGCATGCATGCAGCAGCACAACCAAGAGAGGGCGGACGAGTCAGGCAAGCGGCAGGCGCGCAGACCAATAAGGTGAATCAGAGGAGTTCCTGCACGGGAACGGAACATGTGTGCCCAGCAGCTCCAAGCGATGAGAACTGGGAGTGAATACCACAACATACCCAGGCCCAGCAACTAGAAGCACAAACAAAACAATTTTTTTCTATGTTGCGCCACACATTCATGCCCATAACGCTCCACTTGCCTTGCTTCCACTCGTTTGGTAGATCAGCTGTTGAGTGGGGTATCCACGCAGACAACTAACATACTTTGTAGGCGGTGGGCGGGAAGCACACATATCCGTCATCAGCTGAGGCAGCCATGTCACCAGACCACTCAGATCATGGGAAAGCTGTGTAAGCAGGGGCAGGCAGCTGATTGGGAGGTGCCGTGCGGGGAGGCAATGGAATGGGCAGGGGCTGCTTTGTCAAGGTTCAGCAACAAGTAATGTGAGACGCAGCGGTCATTTCAATGTCCAGGGCTGCAGGAGGATGCTTCTGCGGTGGTTGTGGCCGTACTCCGCGGTGGCAGCGTGCACTGAGACAGTACAGCGAACAGTGAGAGCCTAAGCACCCTGATGGCTTGCAGCAGCGGGGACAAAGAGGAGGATATGTCTGCCATCACAGATCTGCCAGGAATGGAACCTGGGTGCCGAGCGGAATAATAAAACTGCACACGGGGCCGGACTCTTCTGGGGCATTCGTTCGGCAGTCATTGTCACAAACCACACCTAGAGCTGTTCACATGTGTGCCATAGCCTGCTTGTGCCTTTGAATTTCACACAATTTCACACTTGTCGCGGGGATTGGTGGTCCCTCGGCCGGCGTGGCTGGTTTGGTTGCTCGTCCTTTGCCTTTGGGAGA
>JAUMHO010004548.1:0-15125 GCA_032360965.1 Ulva armoricana | reverse complement strand
TACCACTACAGTACACCACCTCACGTCGGCAACACAGGCACATCCAGTCCGGCGTCATAGTGCCTGCCCTGCTCCCGAGGTGTATATCTAGGTTCGTGGCTACGTGTGCGACAAATTTCGGTTGTTCACCAGATTGCTGCACATGCCAGATTGCTGAAAATACCAGAGCTGCTCCGGAAATGAATGGACCCACCAGTAACACTAGCTTTGGGTATTGTAGACGTGCTAGCCGTCGTTGACCAACGCTGACTTCGCTTGGGCAGGCGGATACTCTGCACTTAATTAGTATTGCAAGTGGTTGTGTATCCTTCCGCGATTCCCGTTGCAGCTTAAAGCTGTACAGCCGCTCTGTTCCTGCAAGTCGTATTGCGCAAGGTTGGTCGGCATGCGCGGCAGCGAAGACCTAGAGCTCGTGAAAGATTGTCAAGTCCGTGATGCAGACATTGACTACATTTCAAGGCACAACATCACGGAGCTGATGCGCGAAACGATAGAGGCGCTGCTGATAAACCGTCCCACAGCCCCGATACCATTCATGATTGACTGCTTTAGCATGGGTCCCAGGCTTGCTTCGCAGGATGAACATCTCGGAATCGCTGTATGGCGGAAGGAAGAGCTCCTGCGAGTCTTCTGGTTTATCAAACAGGTCTGAAATCTTGGGCAATATCAATGATATCCAGAACATCTACTGCCAGAGGACCTGTTAGTTGATATCCCACCGAGCCATACAGCACTGCAGGAGCGGGGCGTCATGGACATCCGTGCCTTGAAGGAATATGTCAGCAGGGGCGGGTCAAGCAGTCTGTCAGATGATGAGTTGCAGGCACTGTTTGAGTCTCTCAAGCTCCAGCAGGATGACTTGGTCACACAGGAACAGTTCGTGCACGTCTTCTCTGTTATGACTGGAAACCTGAAGGATGCGGAATTCAGGCTCTTGATTGCAGACTTGACAGAATGATGGTCGGCACTGGTTCGCACGAAGTTGGGTTGAATTTTGGCACTGTTTGGAACAGAGAAAGGTATCACGCCTGACGGAGATGCAGCTGAAGGCCCCATAGCCTGGTCAAAGGCCAATGCATACCTCGTTGAATGGCGCCATTCACATCCTCGCGCACCAAACTCACATCCTCCTGGAATGGCCATCTGAAGACTTCAAATCCACGATACTGGCTCCTGCATGGAGTATAGCTTGTCTTGCTCAGTTTGCATGCAGAGGTCACCTTTGCGGTGCTGTAGTCCCATGTCAACCATGCCTACCAATATCTTCTGTTTGTCTAGCAATTACAAGATCGCGTGGTAAGCAGAAACTTCTGTGTTGCATGTGTGCGTTCTTGATTTTCCTGGTATCAGTCAGCCGTGCTCATGTGAGTGTTTAGGTTGTCCTTGCATGTTTGACCTCCTGCCATGTACCACACCCTGATGCTCAGTTCACCTCCTTACGCATGAGGGGCGTCTACAGAGAAAAATCCTCCTGGCATCCACAGGCCAAGCAAAATGGACTAGTGTGCAGTGGGCCACAGCTGGACAACCATGCACCTGCCTGCAGCTGCGTTCCACTTGCAGGGACCCGCTGTCATTGTTTGCTGTACGACATACGCCTGTGCAACATATGCCTTGATTCTGCACACCCTTGATGTGGCGGGCCGTGTTCCAATGTCCAAAATTTTTTGGCTGTGAGCTTCGCTAGGTGATGTCCTGTAAGCGCTTGTGCGCCTGTCGTATTCTCATGCCTCAGAATGGGCACAGAACTGTCAAGATGGCTTGCACCTCAGCCATGAAGGTACAGTCCCACTGTGTGTGGTAGACCTGTTTGGCATAGAGATGTTGTCTGCAGTCCACACCGGGTCAAACTGCTGTCTGCCTGTTGCACTTGGGAGCTGCTGCGGAGGTCCTGTCGTCAATCTGCCGCTCGTGGTGCGGTACAAAAGCGTTGATGGACACACCTAGTAAGTGGATGAATTTATTGTATCATATAATGGGTCATGATTCATGCGATCGGATCGTGTACATGTGGTGCCCCCCTCTGCTCCTGTACATGTCTGCCCCTGCCAGAAGCAGTCCTGTGCTGTAGTCCTGTTTGGCATGCTGACCTTTTCCCGTTTTTTCTTAGCTCATCAGATCATGATCTGGCACATCAGAAGCCACAGGACATCGAATGTCTGCAACAGCACACGCGCGTGAGGCATACAAGTCGTTTCAAGGCAGTCAGGATGGCTGTCCGTGCCTGTGATCCGAGGGGTGTGACAAACGCCTGGCACTCGATATGAGCACTGACGTTGTCCCCTCGCGTGTGGCATGCGTGTTGCCCCGTGCGGTACCAATCAGCAGCGCGAAAGGCATGCAGTTGTCTGCAGGTGCAACTGGCCGATCATGGGTTGACCGAGGTCTCATTCCAGAGGTGCGGCATAGTTCTGTGCTCGCGATATCTCATCGCGCTGCTGAAAATATGTTCCGGTATCAAGGTGGAGGTAATCGACCCGACGCAGACCGTGTTGTCGTTCGACGTTCTTGCTACCTACATGCAGCATAACGTGTGTGAACGGCGTGTAGACAAGGAGGCCGATATGCATGCATTCTCATGCTATGCTCGGCCCCGTCGCACCCACGTTGCAGCCCCGACTTCGCACTCTGGGCACAGTGTGTGCGAGCACATGCATTCTGCGTCCTGCTACCCTGACACGCGGCTAGAAGTACGTACTGGTATACCAGCCGAGGGCGTCAGCACGCCTGGCGTGTGAGGGCAAGTATGAGCTGCGGAGGCGGGACGTGCGGTCTGCTAGTGGCCAAGTGCTGCGAGCCATCACAGCTGTGCAAGCTGCGTGCATCTACCTGCCGTGGCACCCGCAAACGATGATCCAGGCGACACGCGCCATGTAGTGTGCACGCCATGTAGTGCACGGCAGGCATGCATGCCAGGACTGTACCAAACAGCTTATGACCGGTAACTCATCATCCAGATAGGCATCAAGACTCATGGCTGGCGTAGCAGGAGGTTCGGGGTGATCTAGCAAGGTAACTTCCACTAATGCGCGACGACGCGGGGGGCCGGCCCTGAACTCATACGTGGATGACGATTCTGGCGGTGAGCATTGCTGCAGTTCTCGCCGCGGTGGACTCGCGACCTGTCCGCGTTCAGCATTTCAGAAGCGCCAGAGTGTCACCTCGAACAGCATTTGGCGACCTCTATTGACAGCAGCAGTGGTGTTCTCGGCGGTGTCACCTGCGGAGACGAGCATCGACTGCCGTCGAACGGCGATCTCGATCGGTTTGTGTACCGGACCAAACAGGCCCTTCACCCCATGCGGATAGCACGAATATACAATGTGTATGGAAGGAGGTGAATTGAATCCTGTAGCTGGTCGTGCCGGACGTTCCCGTACTCCCGATGGCCTGGTATTGCAGGACAATTCTGAACGTCACCAAGAACACAGACAGGTACAAGCTGGGAATACACGCAGCTCCGCTCAAATGCCGGGTATGCCATCCTCTCCGCCCCTCATGCAAAAATCGTGCGTGCCGATGCCTCTGCGGCTCCATGCTGCCAGGAAATGTTGTTGGGCTGTGGAGATGAGCGCTGCACCTATTCATTTCACCACACCCCGCTTGCCTGCACGCGCCCCGGCCGTCACACTGGCAGTGAAATTTTTATAAACTTCAGTTGCAAGGGCAGGTTCGTAGGCTCGTCGCCGGTGCATGACAGGCGCAGCGGTGCGTGCAGCCCCACCACAGGCAGTGGCAGCAGGCGACGCGGACGATGCGCCGCACTTGGCCCGAAGCCGTGAGACCAACACCACTGATAGTGCCACCGTATCGGCGAACAGCGGCGGTGCAGACCAGGGAGGTCAGCGGGTCGGGTCCCCGTCGACCCAACCGCGCCGGCCCAGCGAGAGGGAAGACACTGCAACGTCCATCGTACCAGCCACCACGAGCAATCCTGGCCGAAACGCACCAGCCGCGGCCTTGGACACGCGGCATAGAGCTCCCTCGGCGTTCACTCTCACCAACGCAGCCCAGGCAGCAGGCGTCTGGAGTCCTGCCGCGCACCACCCAGTCATCGAGAGGCTGCCCACAATGTCATCTGCATCCGGTTCGGAGCCAGGCCCGAGCACCGGCGACCAGATGCACCAGAGGCCCCGCTTTCCCATCCCACTCTTGCTGCAGCCTCGGCCCGACGCCGGCGTGCCCGCCCCGAGCCTCGTTCCCCCGTCCGCGGCAGCCCCTCCACACTGGGGCCCTCCCCCCCCCACCTCTGGCCACCCTCAGGCACAAGATCGCAGCACAGCCAACCTTCTTGAAATCATCTCCCTGGCCAATGCAGGCTTGTTGCAGCTGCCGGCGGCACCACCCGCCGCCCCGGCCGCGTCGTTGCAGCCGGCCGCAGACGCGATCGCGCACTTGCTCGCGGCGTTGGCTGCCGGCACCGCAAGTCCGTTGAGCGCCCTCCTGCGGGCGCACCCGCCTGCAGCAGTGCAGCAGGCGGGCCAGGCAGCAGCAGTGCGCTCCGCTCGCTCGCGCCACCACGGAGGTTACAGTGCATCATTAACATGGAGGGTAAACTGCTTCGGCCACGAACCCTGCGGCGGACACGCTGCGATCGTCCTGCGCTCATGCTGTTCAGCACCTGGGGGGCCGTGCAACAGCCACCGCCGTTGACTCACGGTGCTCTCATTGCAAGTCTTCATGCGCAGTGGCAACTGCGGTAGAGGCAAGCTTTACGCGTTACGAGTCGCCCGGCTTTGGCCGAGGGGGTGCTTGGGTGTAAGTCCTAGTCCGTGACTCGCGCAAGAACTGCATTCAGTAGACTCACAGAGGCCACCGCTGCCGGGTTTTTGGGATGCATGCGGAGGGGTCCGCCACAGGAGGTGAATGCAGAAGTAGGCGCTGTCTCACGCGATACCACCGAGCATCACGTCGATGTCTGGAACTCCGCACAGCCGCCCGGAGGAGCTCTGTCAGCGCTGTTCCGCTTGGAACGCCATCTTTCAACGAGGCCCACACGTCTCCGCAGAGGAGCATGCTTCCCGGTCCACCTCATGAAATCAGCCTCGAGCGCTCTGGCGTGTCGCGTTTGCGAGGGCAGTAGCCAGAAACAAGCGTCCGCGTGCCATGCCAAGCTGGCAATGCCTTCTGCAGCTTCGCGCTAGAGTTTGCACTGATGCTCTCGCTGCCGGCGACAGCCACTCACAGCCTGCCCTCTCCACGTGCTCTCTGGGCCATGTGTTGACCGTGCTGTTACACCTCCGCCTGCGTGCAGGCTACAACGGTGACAGAGCCTTCAACGCTTTCTGCGGCGACGTGCGCTGTGCCGTCGAGCAGTGTGACCGCCGCGAACGTCGACACGCCGCCGCAGACGGTGCGGGCCGCCGCGGCGGTGCACACCGTCCGGGAGGTCCGCCAGGCCCCCGCGGCCGCGGCGCACAACCTCGCTGCGCCTAGCGGCGAACGGCTCCTTGCTGTAGCGACCCCCCAGGCCGTACCAGCCACCGGGGTCCGACCCCCCCCCCTGCCGCCACCACACATACTGCTGCCTGGCCCGTCGCACCGATTGCCACCCTACCTGGGAGCCCCTGGACTCCGCCTCGTCATCGGTGTCGCGGCTGCCCCTGCGTGGGGGACATGCGTAGCAGCAATCTGTGTAAGATGACGCACTGCTGCAGGATCCGGAGGCGGGGCAGACGGCAGCGAGCCTCCTGAACAACCTGCCGAGCGCGCCGCCTGGGCTGTTCTTTCCGGAGCGGCCACGCACGGTGCAGTCGCTCAGCGCGGCAGTCGCTGGACGGGGGCCCGGAGGCCGCAGCGCGGGAGCCTCGCTGCGGGCATTGCCGCTCACACCCGAGACCCGCCGCGCGTGCGCGCAGAATCTGCTCGCCGAGCGGCTCACGCAGGGGCCGCAGTTTGTGCAGCCCCCCCCGTCGGGCGCGGCGAATGGGGGTACCGGGGCCGTGCCGCTGATGGCACGAGTGGCGTCCGAGTCCGACTCTGGTCGCACCGGGTCCGCGGCGCCGCGTGCGGCCCCGGTGTCTGTTCACCGGCCCTCGGCGACGCTGCCGCAGCTGCCGGAGGACATCGAGATGCACCTGCAGATTGTGGCGCAGGTGGCGGCGCTCGCCGATGGAGGCGTGTATGGTGTGTGGAGCAGCTGCATGGCAGAGCCGCAGTGCTGCGGCGCGCGTGCGATCTTCCGGAAGGCGCAGGAGCTTCTGGAGCTCGGCTTGAAGCCGGAGCACCTGACGCCGCTGCTGCGGCGACACACTGCTGCTCTGCACTTCTAGGCGGCCCGGCGGCTTTGGTAGTGGAGACGAGGATGGGGGGGTACCTCGGCGCGCTTCCTCGGGTGACGGCTGCATGCCGGCAAGCGTCACCCCTGTGTGGTGATTTCCAAACAACGTCTTCACACAGCACAACCGGTACCCGTCAGGGGCGCTCCTGGGATGTTGATGCCGTGCAGTGTCACCTACTGCAGTGAGGGTGGGGCCGTGGGGGCACGGCTGCCGTTTGTGTCACATGTTTAGGTATGGCTTTCGTGGGGTTGTCTGGGGGCCGCGGTGCGTCCGCGGTCGTCCTCGGTCGCGGGTCAGTTGAGCCCACCGTGCCGAGGCGGCCGCGGCAGCGCAGGGGGAGGTGTGCGTGCCGCTCAAGAGCTGCAATAAGAATGCTGGGTAGCTGGGGATGCTGAAGAGCCTCTCAGCTGGAGCGCATGGTGCTGATGATGATAGGACCCGCGCCGGGTCCTCGCCTCACTCGCTGATCAGGCGCCACGTGGTGGTGCAGACACGAGTTTTCTTGAATCTGTCGCTGGGCCGCCAATCACCCGAGGATATGAGTCCATGTAAAGGAGCAAGGCATCTCCTGGGGTGATGGACGACAGCAGTGACCAAGGTCCGGTGGAGCTGCTTGTTTATTTTCGGCTTGCTGAAGTACTAATGTTGTGCAATACTGTCAGTGTTTGAACATGTGCTGTGGCCCATGCAGTAAACACTGTCGCTGGCACAGCCGCGGTCAGGGGGGCCTCGTACAGATGTAAGTGTGCCCTGCCGTGGAACCCTGTGATTGCAAGGTACATGTGTGTCCTGCCTACAGTATGTAGCACACGTGGCAACCTTGTTGCGGTTGCAGGCTGAAGTGTCTCGCGTTGACCTATCCGACGTTGTACTCCACATGTGTCCAAGTTGATCGGGTAATTCACTTGCGTACGCTGTCAGCTGCTCTGCAGGCCGTTCCGATTGTTACGCGCACGCTGGAACGTGGCGTCCGGAGGCCTTGTGGCTGTGACGTGGTCACCTCCAAGACTGTCTCTAAGCACGTCCCCACATCCCCATCCAGGTGGAATCACACAGCTTTGGCCAGTACAGCTTTCCGGCTACTCGGTTACTCGGGCATTTCACCTGAACCCTCGCGGCAAGCACCTGCAGTGCTCGACTCCGCCATCTCAGTCTTCTCCGCCACCAACAACGAAGTGATTGATCTAGTCCACTGATCACTGTTCCCATTCAGGTTTACATCTTTGTACTTTCGGTTGCAGTCTGATTTGCACTGCTTTCTTATCATGCGAGCCATGCGGTCGTCCACGACAGGGACAGAACGGTGGGTGCCGTTCGCTACGGTGGCAAAGAGCGGCTATCGCATAAGCACGAGACATACAGGTATGTTAGTCCCTTCCATGCTCCAGTGTAGCGTTCTTGACTGGAGCTGCAATGGCAACATCGGCAACACCTCAGTGTTCATCCCCGCTTGTGACATGCCGTCCATTGAGACAAAGCGTCCCGGCCAATCATGTAGCAAGGAACTGTCACATCAGTTCTTGGAACTGCAGTTCCACAAGCGCACACACAAGAGACACCTGTCGCGGCTTCTGTCGACACTCTGGACTTCTCTACAGTCCAGCCAGTTGTTGACTATGATCCGCACTTTCGGAGCCCGTGGCCGCAGAATCACAGATCTAACGCTGACGAAAAGCCGCTGATGGTGCGAACACTCACATGTTTCTTGTTCGGTAGCTGAAGTGGGGCTGTTGCGAGACTCCTGTTCCACCCGGCACTGCAAGCCCATGATTGGAAATTCCGACCACTAAAGCACAGCAAAGACACTCAGATGTGATAGTGTGGAGACATACTTGTTGATGGCCAGTTGTAGGTGTCACGCCGATATGTGCAACCATCCATGGCACCACAGACGCACACGATACTGAGACAGCCGCGTCATGCTCACTGTCACAGAGGTTCAGGTATACTTTCCTGGAATTGATGGTACCGGGCTCGCAGCATTCCGACAGTTTCCCGCCATCTCAAAGGACTATACCCTCTCTTCTTTTAACGTCCCCATAACGGACCGAAGCTCCTTTGCCGAGCTGGTGCAGACATGCTCGGTGTTTGTGCGCCAGATTGCTGCTGACTCGCCGCCCACGAGACCGATATACCTGTTGGGGGAATCCTTCGGTGCCATCCTTGCACTCGCTGTGGGTATGGAGGCACAAGAGGCTGTTGACCGGATCGTGCTGGTCAACCCAGCCACATCCTTTCTCGACTCGCCCTGGGCGGAGGTGTGATCCTTCCAGTGAACAGCAGTCGAATCAGGTGGCGTGTACCGGGGGCAACAAGTACTGCACACGTGTGCAACCACTTCCGCCAGGTTGGTGTGTACGCGCTCTGATCTCTGCACAGCATGCAACAGGATCTCCTTCTGAACGTGCCTGCGGAGTCCCCATATGCTCAGTGCACTTGATCCATCAGCCAGAGCAAAGCCCAGATCATGAACGGCGGTGGCCCTGGCAAAGCGCCTCGTTGGCACCGCCTCCCTGTCTGTGCTGCAGGCCGCACCCTTAATCAAGAGCATCCCGAAAGAGTCATACGCGGCACTGCCGTTTGTCCTGGCGCCTCTGCTGAGCAACCCGGTCGCCATGGCCGCCAACAGAGAACTCGGGGCACAGTCTCCGTTTGAGGTGGTGCAGAAGATCGGCCAGGGCATGCTCGACATGATCCCCGGCCTCGGCAAGCTTGCCGAGATCCTACCTCAGGACACGCTGCTGTGGAAGCTGGGGCTGCTGGACGAGGGTTGTCGGTACATGGACACCCGGTACCACATGGTGTGCCCCACATGCCCTCCCCAAACCAGCCTCGCTCCAGCCAAACGTTGGAGTCGCTCTTCTGCACCGTGCGCATCTGTAGAGGCACTCGCAAGGAAGCTGCTGCTCCCTAACACCAGCGGTACCGGTGTTGGAGACAACAGCGGCCCGTGCCACCGTCGCCGACGGCAGGCAGGCGGACCCCTGTGTGCGCCTGAGTGTGCAAGGTTGCCCTCGGAGTATGCACACCTGCGCGCAGCGAGCGCTCCAATGAAGCAGGGGCAGCCGTGCAGGTGCCGCAGCGGGTGTTTGTGGTGGCGGGGTCGGGGGACTGGCTCATCCCGAGCGCGGACGAGGCCGAGGCGCTGCAGCGGCTGCTGCCACACTGCCGCTCGCGCGTGCTCCCGCGGCGCAGCCATGCCCTCCTGCAGGACGCCGACATCAACCTCGCCGCCCTCCTCCGGGAGGAGGGCTTCTATGTACCCGTCCGGGCGCTCTCCGGCAACGGCGCGGCCGGCCCCAAGCGGACCCCCGGCCTCGGGATGTTTGGCAGGTGTGCCCCGGTGCGGAGAACACACTGACTGCATGCTGTGTGATGCGCGCCGTGTGCTCTGTAGTGCACTCAAAGGCCAGCCTGGGAGCCGCTGAGCGCGCTGCATGCGGTGTGGCCAGCATGACACGCCGTGCCAGCAGCCGCAGCGGCAGGGCACCTCCACGTGATGGAGGTGGCAGCAATGCACTCTGCATCCACCGTTTGTTTTCAGAAACTGGCCCGCCTCCCAGCAGGTGCTACTGGCGGCTTGTTAGCACTTTTTTATTTATGGGTTTGGTGATGCGCGTTTGTGACGCCTGAAAGCGTGTCGTCCTCGCGCAGGGCACTCCCGGTGGAGCTACCGACACGTGAGGAGTTTGCGGCGGATGCGGCGTCGCTGGACACCCTGAAAGCGGCCGTGAGCCCAGTGTTCTTCAGCACGACCGCAGATGGCAGCGTGGAACAGGGGCTGCACAACCTCTGCCTCGTGGCAGGCAAGCCCGTTCTGCTCGTCGGCAACCACCAGACGTTCCCGATCGACCTCGGGCCGCTCGTCGAGGGGGTGTGCTGCCACTCTCCCCTGCTGTTCTGTCTGTGGCTGGAGAGCGGCTGCCTGCCGGTCGGACGTCCTTGGCCGTGTCGCGATGTGGCGTCAGCACTTGCAGAGGCAGCTGGAGTGCGGGGCAAGCAATCGTGGGCCGGGCAGTTGCAGAGTCCTGCTCATATCTGTGTTGCAGCGACCCGATGCTGAACACCGCCATCGCACCCCACGCAGGATGCCAGCAGCGGTCGCAGCGTGCCCCTGTGCACCCTGGACTCAGCCAGCCGCTGACGCGGCAGACGCAAGCAGGACAGCAGCCACTCGGCAACCGTGCCTCGGATGTGTGAAACCGCGTACGCGGCCTCGTCGGCCCCGCCGTTTTCTGTTGCTGCCTGTATGATGTGGTCTGATCGTGGATGCCTGCCTGCGTGCGGGGGGGGGGGGGGGGGGGTCCCCGCCGGCGCGGGTTGCCACATGATTACGCAGGGCTATGGTGCCGCAGGTATACCGGGAGACGGCTGTGCTTCCGCGCGGCCTCACGCACCCCACGGCGGTGCCCCCCCCGGCCGCGGCGCAGCCCCGGAGCCGACCGCGCATGCGCAGCAACGCTGTGAGCCGCGCGTTCGGCACTGAGCCCGGCAGCATCGGGGGCTCCCGGCCGCTCCGCCGCCGCAGCGATGCCTCGGGAGGCCAGGGGGGCTCGGGCGTTGACGGCGGCTTCCTGGCGCGTTGGGGCGCCGTGCGGGTCGGGCCGAAGGAGCTCGTGGGGCTGCTGAAAGCCGGCGAAACTGTGATGCTGTTCCCGGGGGGTGCGACTGAGGTGCGCTGCGCACAGCACGCCCAGCACGGGCCTTGGCATCCGGATTGGCATGTTCAAACTGGCATCACACCACACAATTTATGCAGTTGTGGCTGAAAACGAGTGACCGCTCCACATGAGTCACTATTCTGGGTCATACCACAGCACCAGTGATACCAATGCTATTGTTGCAGCTGTCGGAATGTGGTGTGCAGTGTGACCAGCGTGGCATATGGTTATGATGGTGTGAGTCTTCAAAACCATGAGTATGCATGCCACTGAGCCATGGTACCTTTTTACCCAACACAGGATGTTGCCATTTTAGCTGGCTCTGGTGTTCTCCCTTGTTGGCGGCTCTATCCAATCCACATCAAATCCGCGGGCCAGGTCACGAGATTGCAATGAGATGGCATTGTGGCATTGGGCCAAACACGTGGCACAATCCAACCCTTCTGACAGTCTGACGGCACCAACAGACTGGGCACCAACAGACTGACGGCACAGACAAACTGGGTGCCTGGCCAAACAGTGTCCAAATAATGGCAGATGCCCTTTCTGCACGCCAGCAACAGGCGCCAGCTCAAGCCAACCACGCGACCTGGCCCCAATGCCAGCAGGCATTTGGGCTGGGGTGCCAGACCATGCCTTTTACAGTCTGGTTCTACTGGTCACCATACGTCTCCTGGATGCCGAGTTCGTATTCCCTAGGATTGTGAGAGATCTGAGAGAGATCTACAGCGGCACATGAAGGCACGCGGGCGCTGCGATTCCACAGTGACTTCGGATTGCATCATGCCTGAGCCGTACTGCAAGTGGAGGAGCATGCTGCAATGGTATGATGGCAGCCCGATAGTGGTACAAGTGGTACAGCGTGCATTCCTGTCCCTCTGCCCATCCCTCCAGCACAGCATCTAGTAGCCAGTACAACCATTACGCATCAACGCCTCATCGCCGCTTCTGTCAGCGCAAAAGCAGGCGAAATCGTCATTAAACACGCGGTACCATGGCAACCCTGCCAATCCCTGCAATCTTGTCGCGCATTGACGGTGCCCGGTGGCCCGTACAATGCATATGCTCGACAAACTGTTCACTTGTGCGGCCCGGGTTGCTCCCAGTCAAATCCTCATTGAATTACGTGCCGTCTGTTCAGATGTAGTGCCGGCGGGTGCACGGCAGTCGTGACCTTTGCCGTTTGTTCAATCACAGGCATGGGGTGAGAACGTTGACGACATGACCATGCGTGAGGTTTGAGGTGTATTATGAGGAAGGCTGCACCAGCAAGCTGACATCGACACCGAAAACTTGTTGCCCGGGCTGTAAGGCTGTGAACATCAAAAGTCCAGCCCAGCCATTGCCAATATCAGTGTTGATCAATGGCTAAGCCAACCACAGTGCTGATCATTGGTAACCGGTACGTATCCATCGTCCAGACAAGTCCACGGACACGCAGCATTGCAGCCATCTGTTCACTCTGGCATGTAGACACGTCCGTGAACATCGTTGCTGAGCAGCCACAACGTCTACGGGCTGGCTTTCCGTGAGGCGCATGCGTCTGCTTTCCACACACTGCGCTCGACTTGCACAAGAACTTAACAATGCGCAAGGCGTCCAAGTTTGCGAAAGGTGAGATGTCAAGTTGGCACAGATGTTTGCGTCTCAGGTTCGGACCCGCAAATGTCACAACAGGCTTCCTAGGAGTTGTACCAATATCCTGGCTCACGCAACATGGGTACTGACGCAGCTTGTGCGTCATGCCGTGTGCAGACCGTCGTACAGTTGCCACTATTAAGAATACCCTGCCCCGTACCGCGTCATGGGGGCTGCTTGTACTTTGGAGCTGAACCCCACGCGTGACGGCAGTGTCTGTGTGTAAGATGTTGTCCGCCGCTGCAACGCTGTCGCAAACCGAGCATACCTGCATCTTTCATAGCGAAGCAGCACGTACAGCTACTTCTGTCACTGAAAGTGGCTAGTAAAGAGCCTGTGCTGCTGTTGTCTGATTCCATGACTTGGTCCACTTTGTGGGTGTGCCCTTGTACTCTTTTGTAACTACTTCTTTTATTGGTTTCTGCTTCCCGACGTCGTAAAGCAGTGTTAAATGAAGGATGACGCAAGTTTTTGTGATTAAACCCACGTTGTTGACACCACAGTCGCGAGCCTCAGGCCCGCGGCTGCGGGAGACTGAGGTTGACACATTTACTCAACATGCCTCGGATTTCTTTTCAGTGCGCCGTAGGCGAGGAATGTGCTTATTGACGCCTTTACACCAGCGCCTCGAACGGTGCCCGCTGCAGCCTGCCGCTTGCAGTCGCGGACACGGCATGTCGCGCGGGTGTATCAAATCGCTGCGTGTGTCTTCAGATTTCGATACACATCAATTGGGTATCTGTTGCTTAGGTTCTGATGGGATGGCTTGCGCCAGTGCGTGTTCCCGTGCGGCTGCTGAGCACGCTGCCGTACTTTCATTTCTCGTTGTGGCAGGAACGTACGCTAATCCGGCACAGCACAAGCGCAGATTGTTACATTGAGCCGTGAGCATTCCTTGGCTCGCGTTGGCTTGCTCGGCATGCGATGTTCTCATGGCCGGTTCCGAGGTGATTGCATCAGCGTGAACGTGGGAGCACATGCCGCCCTTTGATGATGGGCGCCTTTGATGACTTCCAGGCTATGTCGCCCTTCCTGGACCGCCAACTCTTTACACGGGAATGGTTCGGCGCCAGCCATGTTCACCTTCGTATTCGCACTTCCACGAATGTGCACGTTTGTCGTTAGATCGATTTAATTACTGCGTGAAAGCATTGGCACGCCGTGTCAAGTGCGGACGCTGCGCATAGCGATGTGATTATGTTGCGGTGCCCAACATATATGTATGTTTGATAGAGAACGTGTGCGGGGTTGATCGGTGCATGTTCTCCGTTTGTCATTGGCTGACTGTCTCCTGCGTCGTGAACTCCGCGTCATAGCCACCAAAGTTCACATACCGGTAGATCTGATCTATTCTTGGTTTATATCGCAGTCAGTGCTGCCGGCGCCGCCGGCCGTGCCCTCTACACAGTTGACGACGAACGCCACTGCCGTCAGCGGTGTGCCAGTTTGACATACATTTCCTTGCGTTTGTATGTCATCGGCACCCCCAAAGCGTGTGATCTGGCGCGTACATGGGCATCAATCCGGGTGTTTGAACGTTCAAACCGGCGCCGCCAGGGCCGTTGGGCAGCCAGTAGAGTGCAATTGCGGTGCCGCCGTGCGTTGCAGTACACGAAGCCATTTCCTCACGAGTGATTCGCTGGACCCGGCATCGCAGGCCTGCCGCCGCCGGCAGTTGTTGCAGAAAAATCTACGTCAACGGATTGGCTTTGCAGTTGCAGCACCTGTGTGTGGTTGAACGTGGCCAGCGCTGAGCTTACGCTGCTGTTGTTTGATTCCATGACTTGATCCGCTTTGTGGTTTTGCCCTTGTACTCTCTTGGAACAACAATGTCAACGGATTCGTCCAGACGTTAAATGCTGCTGGCGCGCTCGGTGCGGCAAGTTGGCGACCCGCCCGGCCACTGGCATTCTGCCAACTTCGCCGTGGCTTGGGAACCGTTTATGAACGGCTTGATCGCGACCAGAACGTCCTGTAGCAGCTTGCTTGCACGCCACCGGCCAGCCTGTGGCTCGCGTCTTGCGGCCCTCTGCGGTTCCATCTGCAGTGACCTCGAGGCACCGAAGAGCACGCGTACGCCGTGCCTCCTCAGGGTCGCGCCGGCGCTCGAGCTCTCACGCGTGCACCGCTGATCATCCCACAAACGCATCCCGACGAACGCTAACCAGGTGAGCCGTCGCTTGAGCGGGGTAGCTCGAATGCCGCATCCCTTGGCGTCTCTTGCGGACTCTAGATCTTGTGTGCAGCCGTTGCCTTGCAATTGTATGTGCTCATGGGGGCGCCTGGGCCTCCGATCGTGTGTATACACACGTGTATATACCGGTATGCATTTTGTTGTCGTGGGTACCCACAAACCCACGAACCGGCTATGCTTGTTGGCTATGCTTGTTGGCCCCGCCGTGGGTATGTAGTTTCATCGAAGTGTGTGTTACACGGAGATCAGCACAGCACAAAATCCCGGCAGCGCAAAGGGGTAAATCACAAGCCAACCAAAGCACACGAAAAAACAACCAACCCAGAAGATCAACCACACACTCAACATAAC
>JAUMHO010004537.1:0-15127 GCA_032360965.1 Ulva armoricana | reverse complement strand
GGGGCACGCGGAATCGAACCCAAGACCTTCCGAAGAAGGGGTCAGCTTTTATAGCGTCCTCCGACCACTGGACCAAAGTTGTGTACCGCCCGCATAGCACCATTGTACGCCTTTGTCGAATAATTCCGGATGAGATTCAGGAAGAACGTCTCGACGGCCCTCATCCCGAGGAGGGGCCCCTTCAGAGCAGCCCTATCGGCATCGGTCAGCGATTCCTCCGGCTTGCCTCCGTGCCTAGTACCGGTGTTCTGCAACATCGCACGATGCACTGGTTAGTGCGGGTATGTACCATGCTCCGTGGTACACCATGTAGGTGTGTCCAGCCCCACCCGAGCCGAAAAACAGTTGCATACGAGCGCACGCCACAGTACACATGGAGACAGGAGGCACCAATCTCCTTGATTACTCACATCAAACATGTATCTGTATAGTCAAATTAAATCCGTATCCGGAAAATGACAGACAGCGTCGCGAACAGTTTTCGCACCAAGCACTTCATCACCATCTCGATGTGGAAAGCCAGGAGCACCTCCTCCTGGCGTGCTCCGAGATACTCCAACGTTGACTTGACCTGTACTTGTCCGTACTCGGAAAGGTTGTCCACATCGACGTCGGCGAATGTGGCGATCATGTCCGCCACAAACGGAGCCTGTAGCATGAATCTGGTGCGGATGACCTGCATGAACGACCGATGTAGGTACGTAGTGGCACGAAGATGTTGCAGCAGTGCAGTGTGTGCAATTGCAGCATTCGTTGGCTGGCACCTAAAACTCAAAACTACGACAACACAGTACACGTACAGCATCGGGCAGGTCAACCGCCGTCCTCACCAAATTTGCATGGACATTGACACCAGGCAACCCACCTCTCTGCCATCCGTGGCTTTCCGGCGCGTGATCTTGTTGGCGACACCGTCCGCGAGACAACAGCAGACGGCCCGAAGTCGCTCAACCGGCCATATTTGCGCATGCCTGCCAGAACGCGCGCGCAAATCGGCCTTGCTACATGTGAAAATCTTTCGATTCGAGTAAGCTAGGCATGCGAAGACCTTCGGTTGCGAGCAGTAAGGATAGCGGAGACGTGGCATCAGAGAGCACAGAGCCGTGCACTGGCCACTTCGGCTGTCCTCGACTGTGGCATTGGCAGTGAACCAGCGACTGCTCCAACAGTCTGGCACAACCAGAACAGGCCTTTTAGCATTTTTATGTCAGTGGATCGAAGTTGCAAAGGTGGGCTCTCCGGCTGTGAGAGAGGACCAGGCGCCGGCTGTCGAAGACCTCCGAACACGTTGGGCACGACCAGTCCTGCTTCTCAAGATTATGCCCTGTCATCGGATCTTCCGACGACAGCTGTGAGTTGAGTGGTGCTTTATAGAAGCACCTGGCCATGGTGCGATTGCACCCACAGAAATTACAGGTGCGGGGACACTTCCCGTTCCCTGGTGGCGAGATCAAACACAACGTGTGCCAAAGTGACGTGATAGCAGGTACTTCCAGGTCGTACGGGGTCGCGTGGCGTCGGCGTTCCTGGAAGACCTTCGTACGGATGCTTTGCGCCGCGGGACTGTGTCAGCCGGGTTGAGCCTGCGGGTTTGCCCTTGTACTCTTTTGTAACTACTCTTTTGTAACTACTGCCGGGTTGAGCCTGTGCGCCAGCTGAAAGATAACTACAGACTCCAGAAATAAATATCTACCCTTGCAGTTTACGGGTTGCTGGATAGGCGTGCTATTACCTGGCTGCCTTAGCGGCGTAAACAAGTGTAGAAGGATCTCGGCAGACGGCAAGTGTACTGTAGTGTCACTTGCCTCCTTCCTGTGTAGCTCACGCGTCGTGCAGGTTTGCCACCCTCCCTTGAGGGATTTCCGAAGTGTTGCTGATGGCTCAGACCAACACAGTCGCATCGAGACAACAAGAGACGGAGAAGCCGGCCACTGCGAAGGTGCAGTGGGCAACCACCTGTCAGTACGCTGCGTGAACACTGACGCGGATATTATCAGCAACTGCTGATGGCACACCATCGTATCCACTTCAATGTTATTTCATACACAAGATTAACGCAGTTAGAATGGGTCAGACAACACGGAGAGCGCCTCAGGCACGTCCAGCTGGACCTGAGCACGAGGAGACAACAGACAAGGCAGGCCCCTCGCGATACGAGGTGACCGCGTGAAACCAGTGGGCCAGGGCTATGATCAACCGTGTCTACGGGCCCCCAGGCACTGACTCATGCCTGGACCAAATGCGCGACTGGCCCAGTGTGGTCCACTTGGCCAGCGGCCTCGGTCTGTCGTAACAGGCCAGCGGCCAGTATTGTCTCATTTGGCCAGCTGCCTTGGTTCCGTCGTAACAGGCCAGTGGCCAGTGGTGTCCCATTTGGCCAGCGGCCTTGGTTCCGTCGTAACAGGCCAGCGGCCAGTGCTGTTCCATTTGGCCAGCGGCCTTCGTTCCGTCATAATAGGCCAGTGGCCAGTATCGCTCACCGAACACGAACACGCTGCAGGGCCTGACACAGGAGGAACTGACGAGGACTACCGTCGACGCCTTCCACACACTCGCCCATACCATCATCGAAGCGCTGCGGGACGCCCCGGAAGGCCTGGAGAGGCAGATCCCCTACGCCACCGTGTCGGAAGCGGACGGAGCCCTACTCAGCAGTCTGAGGATCCAAATGGCTGGCCTGAACCCCCAGCTGCTGGCGAACCAGCTCTCCCCCGCCTACGCTCTGGCGACTGCTTGCGTAGAGTACGGGAAGGAGGTTCAGCTACGCCCAGGCCTCAGCCTACCTAAGCTGAGACAGGCCATCAGCAAGGCTGGAGCCCAGCTCCCTACCACCGGGGACTGCCTAGCTCTCGCCGCAGTGAAGGCAGTGTCGGAGGCAGCACTGAAACAGATGGAGCACTGGTCGGAATTGACGTCAGAAAGGCACTGAAAGCGTCCATCGACCAGGCACTGAAGGATCCCGGGAACTACAAGAATGAGAAAGGAAGAATGGGGTACAACGATGGTCGCGCGGACGACCGGAGCTACGTAGCTGTATACAGCGCTAAACGAGGGCGGAGCGAGGAGCCGCGCAGCCACGCGGCTAGGCCAGAAGTCAAGGCCTGGGCCCGAGATATCCAAAACGCCATGCCCTCCCGCGAAGCAATCTGCTACAAGTACCTTGAGTCTGGCCGTCGATGCAGCGCTAACAAACGCTGTGTCATACTGCCCTGTAACGGCCAGTCAGACCAGAGTTTCCGTCAAGCTGAACAGCAGACACCACGCCGTGGCGGGTGAGCACTCATCACCGTAGTAGATAGTGTGAATAATTCCAGCTTGAGCGGTTCTGAGGTACCCCTTGCATCCAGGCAGGATGGGGAGGCTGGTAATGATCGAGCTGACTTGAAAGCCTGTCGTCGGACCCAAGCCTGTGGCAAAGAATCGGATCCCCTGTTTCCACCCGATCGCGACGCACAGAACACACATTCGCCAGATCATGATTTTTCGCCATATGAACCAATGAGCCAAGAGCCCGACCTACATGTCTTAGACTGCCTCCCAGTCGAGGTCTCGACGCATACACCTTCGAACCAATTGGCTCGAGAACTCACACACATTTCTCCGTTCCAGCCAACCTTGACCGACTGGAAGGCCACCCCAACTGCCAGATCGTGCTCGCTTTTCCAATCGCGGCCAACAGCGGACGAGCCGCGAAGCATCCAGCAGCTGAGGCGCGTATGGAACGTGAGACTGCAACCGGCACCCGAACACTGGGACAGCGCATTGAAAGACCACCTTAAACGTGGCATGCTTCCCGTGGCCATGGACCAGTTCCGAGCAGGCGTAATCCACAGGAAGGAGGCATTCCGGAAGGAGTACCTGAAACTGGGCGGCATGGACCCGCACACCCGTCAGCTGGAACTCAACATCATTCGCGAGGGCGTTCGGCTGGATTGGTGCAGCCCCACTGACAGTCACAAGGTGCAAGAGCCTCGGCACAGACAGCGAGTGGAAGGCGTGCTGCACCAGCTGCGCAGCGCCGGAGTCACATACGGGCAGGCGCACGCTATGGCGAGCGGGGACCACACCCCCAGCATAGTCCTACCCAACATGCTGAACAGCCCGGAAGCGAAGGCCTTCGCAAGGACCCAGATAGAAACCAACGTGCAGCGAGGAGCCCTGCTGCCATGGGATTTCCCTGGCATGAGACCACACCTGGTGCTACCATTAGCGGTGGTCACCAACAGCGCCAACAAGATGCGCCTAGTCGTTGACGGGCGTATATTGAGCCTTCGGCTGGCCAGGCTCCCGTTTAAATACGAGACACCCACTGACGCACTACGCTTGTTGTGGGACAAACAGTGGACATGGACGCTGGACGTCAGCTCAGGCTATCACCACGCGCTAGTCCACCCCGCGGACTGGTGTTTCCTCGGCCTGCATTTTGAGGGCATGTTTTACGTGCATGCTGCGCTCCCGTTCGACCTGTCTCAGGCGCCTGAGAGATTCACACGCTTGATGCAGCTGACGCTCACGCCACTGCTCCAGCGAGGAGGAGCGATCACCAGTATGGTAGACGACTCGCTGGGAGCAGCCAGCGACCTGCCGACCGTAGCGAGAGACTTAGGAACACAGGTCGAGCTGATGAGCCTACTGGGCTGGACTCTGAACGATCAAAAATGCATGCCGCAGCCAGCCAAGAGAGCAGAGTACTTGGGATTCGACTTCGACCTCGACCAGCGGACAGTATCACTGCCCGAAAGGAAGATACAACGCATCATCCAGGACTTGAGAGACCTACAGGCTCAATGGAAGACCGCGAGGCATCGGACGCTCGTGGGGAGACTGGCAGCAGCAGCCTCGGCACTACCCTTCAGCCCCCTGATGGTAAGAGCCCTGGCCGCGGAGCGCGACCGGGTACTACACACCGCAGAACGGCTCATCCAGCCCGAACTGCTGCAGTTTCTCCTCGAGGACATCGGCAGACTTAACGGCCGACCTTGGGACGCCCCTATACGCGCAGCCCAGACCCTGGTAGTGGACACCAGCGAAACGGCCACTGGCGCCCACATCCTGGGAACGTCATGGAAGGCCTACTACCCACTGACGGCCGAGCAGCTTACGCGATTGCGTGCGAACGAACTTTCCAGCACAGAAGTGGAAGTCGCAGGTATTCTGCGCGCAGTGCTTTCCGTACAGAATTCGTGCCGTGCGACGGCTCAGGTGCCCTTCAGGTAATTTGTGACAATCAAGGCGCGGTATCATCCCTGTCCAGCATGCGAGGGGGCAAAGCGCTATTCCCGCTGATCGCCCAATTATACATGCTAACATCACAAGCTGGCATCGTCGTGTCTTTCATGTGGCAACGCAGGAACACTCGAGTGGTGGTACAAGCGGACAAGTACTCGAAGCTACAAGATCCCGGGGATTGGCAACTATCTAGGATATTCGTTGCTGCGCAAGTGGAACAGCAGGCACCGTGGCTGATCACGGAGAACTGCTACCCGCCACAGATCGACATGATGGGTAGTTGCTGGGCCCACCACGTCCACACATACGTGTCCGCAATGTGGGACGGCCGGTCAATTGCCCAGGATGCTCTGGTACAGAGCTGGGCTCAGTGGCCTGGGGGGGCACCAGCACCGCTGGCAGCGAATCAGAAACAACCAGGGAAACCGAGCTTTTTCCTGTTTCCCCCCAGCAGCATGCTCCCACAGGTTCTCATGAAGACCCAGGTCGAAGAGCCCACAGTGTGGCTGGTTTGCTCGAGGTACCTCAGGCCAATCGATGAACAGGTCGTGAAGTCCCTTCCAGTACAAGCCCGTTTCCCACTACGCTGTAGGAACGTAGCGGAAATAGTGAAGCCGACTGTGACTAATACAGCATTTCACTCAGGGGAGCAATGGCAGACTCCGTTACAGGTCATGTTCATCTCCTGGCATGATCATGATAGCAGCACAGAAGCAGACCCACGCGGACGGATCTGTCAAATGCCGCCCTCGGTCCGTATACTTTGTACAGGTGGTACTACAAGTGATCCAAGCACGGTGCATTGTCGCGGAGGCGGGCTCGTCTGCTGCCTGGGCTGCCTGTATGTGCCCACGGCGAAAACTATGCATGGTTTCCCCTTGATAATTCCCGTACCGCCACATGTTCTTGCGAACCCGAGAACCAGCGGCCGGAGCGCTTAACCGCCCATACGGTTCTTGCAACGAAATAAAGACAGGGCCACGAGGGGGGCTGCTAAAAGCGAGCACGCTGCCACTGGTACAGCGTCCGCAGGCGGCGTACAGCGCGCAGCTCCGGCACCGAGTTCATCGAAATCTCCTGAGTCTGTGGCCGAAGCTTCTGCTCAGTCTTAGTCCTGGAGGGGACCACGAGCAAAGTCCCATACACCGGCGCAGCCTGCGCCACTTCGCCTCTCCACAGCTCAAGCACAGGCACAGCAGCGGACCCAGTCCGCTGCAGGTGTAGATCCTCCCAGTCCGCATGCAACGCATCCTGACCTCGTCGACCGCTATTCCACATGTACAGCATGTGGGTCACGTCACGCAACAATAAGCCAGAATCAGCCGAACGCCACGCACAGACGGCAGCCGCCAGCGCCTGGTCCATGTTGCGAACCAGCAGCGCCACATCCCCCGGCTGTATGGGCACCGCACTGCACGGCCGCTGCCCCGCACTGATCCGTTGTTGCTGGTACACGCGCAATGCCTCCCTCACGAGCTCCGACCGAACTGGATTGCCACGACCAGTCTCACTGCACCAGCCGGATTCGCGACCGCGTTTGTCGAAACACTGTCCCAGAGCACTGATAGCACTCTGCAGTGTCGAGCTGGCCACGCTGCCACCCGCGCGGCCGGATAGGCAGGGTAGCAGATAATTGTAGATATACGCACACACATGATGTGGACGGCTCTCCCGCCAGCCTTGCTCCACCGAGTCAAAGAAGTCCAGCAGGAACACGGTGTACTGGCGATGGGCGCGCACTGTTAGTTAAGCACCGTCCTCGGATGGCGCAAATACAGCTGCTCCTCAGCGACGAGCCGCTCTCGGACGTTCCGGAGCCGCGCCACTCTTTCCCCCACTGATAAAGAGGCTAGGCCAGAACCAGGCAGCGCCCCGAAGCGCAGCTGGTTCATGTGAGATAAATCACCCTCCTGCACTCAACACACATCGATGTAGGCCACGCATACCAGACTCGCCCGGCACCGACAACGCACAACGCTGAATAGGCATATAGCTAGGGTGCTGCTATGCCGCGGTAAGGGATGGCTAAGGGCGGGACGGGGCCTGATAGAAGCTTCCATTCGCTTTATCTTTCCTAGCATTCCTAACCAGCAACTACCATCAGCACACAGCCCAGTTCGGAAACAATCCGCTCCAAGCCGATGAGGTTCACCCGTCTTGTACTGAACGGTTGGATGTGGTCGCCGAATACCCCCTCTCCGTAGGTGTGCTGTAGCCAATGCCCGGTTTGGGTTGGCATGATGCCCATAGATGCTTTGTCCGCCCCTACTTGTAGGGGTGCTGTGGCCGATGCCCGTTTGGGTCTGGCGTGATTCTGGATCCTCGTAAAGAAAGAAAAAATAAAAATCTGAGTTTTTATGTGTGTGGGGTGGGGGGCGGGGGGGGGGGGGTTGGGTTCCATGTGGTACAAGGCTGTTGGAAACGCGACACCGCTGACCGACAAATTCTCAGACGAGTGCAGCACCTGCATGTGCTGCACTCCAGCATCACCGATCACCACAGTGACCTCTCGGTACCATGCACGTGTGGCAACAGGCACCACACACATGCACTGCATGCATATCTTATAACAATGACCTTGGCCATGAACAAACAGATAGCAACGTACGTGACAGCAAACATGCACAACAGCAATTCACACAAACTGCCACACGGTAGGTCCATCCAAACAGGCCTCCCGCATCAACTAGGGCCACGGTGTAGGACATCCATTTGTACATGTGGTGCAGGAGCAAATGTTATGGCATACATGTGGTGCACCAGGTGCTCACAGCACTCGACTTTCTCACAGCAGACGTATCAATACGACACTGGCTGTGACTGGTTGCTGGCCATATCTGCTACTGATACCCATCAGTTGGGAGGGTCTGCAGGTTGGCTGACAGGAGGATCAGCATTGAAAGTGTTGACCGGGGGATCTCGCCGCCCATTAAATGGAGACGGGCCACTGGTACCGCCTTCGTTGCCTTCATTCCCTTCATCACCCTCTTCGCCTTCATCACCCTCATCACCCTCATTCCCCTCGACCCCCTCATCTCCTTCATTTACGCCCCCCTCGTCACCTTCGTTGCCCTCGTTGCCCTCGTCGGCCTCGTCGCCCGCATTCTGACCCTCATTCCCCTCATCCCCCTCTTCCCCCTCATTGCCCTCGTCCCCCTCGTTCCCCTCATTGCCCTCATCCCCCTCATTGCCCTCATCCCCCTCATTGCCCTCATTGCCCTCATCACCCTCCAGTCCCTCAAAACCCTCATCGCCTTCATTTACGTTGAACAAGGACCGATGCCTGGTTGACCAAGACTGCCCGTATGCAGACAGTCGTAAGTCATGTTCAGTGTCTATTTCTGCAGAAGCTGCTACTTCTTCATGAAGAGTGCCAGGGCTCAGGGGCACACGCTTTGCAGTGGCAAATACGCTGCTGGTCGACGCCAGAGGCCAGCCTTCTGCACCAGAGTGGTCCTGGAAGACCGCTCTGTAGCCGCACACGGCCATCAGCGCAACGGCTGCATACTTCACCACTGCAAAACTTCCAGCGGTCCTGCGCAGTATATCATTTGGTGTGCATGCTCCATGCGCATGCTCCATGTTCTAAGTATAACATTGTTGTGTGCATGCTCCATGTTCTGAGTATAACATTGTTGCAAGTTCACAAAAACTGGCACAAAAACCGGCAAATCTTTGCCACATATGAATACACAAACATCTTGAAAACCCGTTCACTCATTGCTATCACAGTTGGCACATTGGGCACATCCCTGATAAATGACCCCAAAAACTGGTCATGTTGTATACAAGAGGTCTACTAGAATCATCCCTGCTGTGCCCTCCGCCAAAAGATATAAGTGACCACAAAACTGCAGGGTGGACTCGGAGTCATTGGTGATGTCATCACATGTCGCCTCAGCCTGAGACGCCTCAGCCACGCTGTGCACATAGCAATACTGTGCAGCGTTCCAAACTCATGGCATGCCAAAGCCACATCGACAGCAGTAGCAGCATTCCCCCCTTGCACTCAACTCTTTCAGGTGTGCAACCAGACAGCGCTCGTGCCAAACTTGTGCTCATTGCCTGGTCCACAGCCTCAGCCTGAGACGAGAGCACTTGCCAATTGCAATGCGGACCACACCTCATTACAGACCTGTGCTGTCCTGTGGGTTGTGCGTACTGCCAGTGGCAGTTGCCGATGTGACAGAAGTCCTGAGGTCAGAGCTGAGGGTCAAAGCTAGTCCCAGCCTGAGCGTGTGCTGGTCTTCACTGGAAATCCTATTCAATGTGCATGTATCTGAAATTTCAACTCTGCAGGCAGGTGAACCAAAATATTAAGGCAGCCTTCGTTGCTTATATGTAAACTGAACAGGCGCGGCTGCCAACCTGCAGCTGTTGATTGACACCTACTAGGGGACAGGCCAGTCAATGCAGCTTGCCACTGCCAGTACTGCGTGCACGCATGCAAATGTGATCGTGAACTATCACACAAGTGGTCCTCAGAGAATTGAACAAACCCCTGGCATCGCCAAGATAGCATGTGTTTCACGTATGCAACTGAGCCACGCTGGTTGTCATGATCATGTCGCGCCATGCCGCGCCGGCGGCGGCTGTATTCCATGCATGAGGCTTGCGCAGATCTGCCAGGACGAGCGCTGCCCGGAATTTCGCAGCCCCGCAAGCATTCAGCACAGCTGTATTTGACCTGCCAGCACGCCACAGCTCCGCGAATTGGGATGGTCGGTGAATAAATGAGTTTATGATCAGCGCTTTCGAGTTCGCAAACGGAAAGCTATCATCAAGCAAGAGTTTTCTTGCCTCAAACTAGACGGCATCGAAGATAACTTCGCGGTTGGTGGATCTACGAGAGACCCGTATCAGAGGTCTTCCAGACTTATATACGTGCACAACTACATGCGCCGGTTTCGCACAGACGATATTCCGGATGAGTACCGCCATGGCGAGCTTGAGCAACTCGCGATCGCATGCATATGGTGCGCCGCCTGCACGACCGGGAGGCGGGAGTCATTTTGCCCGTGTAATCTTTAAGCTGTAAATACCGGGACACATGATCATGAGGCCACAGGACGCGCTCAGGAGAAATCTCGCACGCAGAGCAAGCCATCACTGACTGGCAGCGAGCTGGAGCGTCGCCGCTCATGCCCCGGCTTGTTCCTCGAGGTCTCCCACGTTCTTCCCGCCACGTCCCCGCTCATGAGAGTTCGGGGATCATTCAGGTGCTGCCACCATCTTTGTAGTTTCAGGCGCCTTCGCGCCTCGCCGCCGACTCTGGGTGCTAGCATCCGGGTCAGTGTGTTACACGGAGACTGACACGGAGCTTCCGGGTCAGTGTGGGCAGAAATCACGGTTTCCATCCCGACACTATCCTTGTACTGTTGAATGTTTGGACGCCCTTGCACTTTCAACGGAACCTATTACTCAGGGGGGTGCCACATGGGGCCCTTTTTGGGTGCAAAGGAACCGGAAATGTTCTACTTTACGAAGCGGCAGGTTAGCCCTCGAGGGCTAACCTGCCGTAGGGAAAGGCAAGATCTTGCCTTTCCCTACCAACAAGGCGAAGTGTAAGTTTCAGGTTTCCACATCATAATTTCCAGTTCTGTTTGCTCCGAAAAGGGCCCCTTGTGGCATCTCCCTAAGTAGGCACAAAAGAGTACACACTGGCAGGCAAAACAACCAAGTGGAACAATTACAGAATCAAACAACAGCGTTTTACTAAGTAGTACCCAGAATATTAATCACCCAATATAAAAGATATCCCCCGGACGCACAGACTCAAGGATCGAATGTTCGACCCCCGCCAAAGGAAAGCCCACCACACTGGAGGGGCAGAAGGAAATGCCACTGTGTGCCTTATACGTGGTAACTTGATCTCACGGCAGCGGGGCAGGCACTACGATGCCAGCCTCGAGTTACCCGGGTTGCTGTCGTGACACGGGTTGATGCCGTGACACGGGCTGCTGTCGTGACACGACCCGGACATCAACGCAACAGCCCGGCATCGCCAAGGGGCAACCGCACAAGCCGGCGCCGGCACAAGCAGAACTTCTGCGAAATTGTCATGAAGGGTCACATGCATCACAGTAGGCACCTGCTCACGACAGGCACCTGATCACAACAAGTTCCTCACCTCATCCAGTATCTATCATCCTCAAAGCCACACAAACCAAAGGACAGGTCATTGCTTTGGCGCCGTTGCGGGCGCTCGACTCGATGGGTGGCCGGTTCTACCTGGGCTGCTTGTTCCAATCGACGACGTTGCGCTGTGATCCGGCCCCCGCAAGCGGAGCCGTCGCTTGCACGTGATTCTGCAAGGAACGCCTTGCACGCCTTTCTGAATTCTTTCTGGATGTTTCCTACGTTGCGTGCACTTGGCAGCGTCTTCCTCAAATGGTGTCGCGCCGCCGGTGTTTGCCCAACGATCGCGAGTCTGCCCTGAATTCATGGCTACTCTGTATATGTATGGCGCCCCTACCTGATGCTGCCAGTGCCCCTGTACATGTGGTGGTGCCCCATGTGATCTCGTCTTACGCCTGTCCGCTCCTAGCAGCCTGAGCAGAGGTTGCTGAACAGAGGTTGTGGCCGATGCTCATTTGGGTTTTCGATTTCACCTCCAGGATTTAAAGCCTGTTTGACCGTTGTGGTTACTGTTCTTTTTATGGGCTAACACGGCAGTATTGTGAACAGGTGTCCGGTCCGGGGGATGGCCAACAGTACCAACGTTGTAGTCTCTAGATAAGACAAACGTGAGGTACAGGGTTATGTTGAAGTTGGCCGCAGCCAGAAGAATTCTGACACCACCCGCAATGGTCTGTTCCTGATCCGACATATGCGCGCGTCTGTGCGCATACCGCTGCACGCCCTGGGCCATTCACTGCACTTCCGGGGCCATTCTCACAGCCCTCGCACATTCAAGGCCGCAGAAAACAACAAAAACCAACAGACATCGGGCATCACGCCAGACCCAGGCACGCAGAACACGCACTGGCTCCGGCAGGCAGAGAAGGCTACAATTCCTGGGCAATTTTTGGCCCATTATTGCACAGAGCTAACAACACTCAACAGATAAATAAGAGGGTGTATCGTACCCTCATTTGCCGCGGCTGCCATGTTACGGGCTCACGGCCCATGCATGCGGCGATCGCAAGATTTTTGAGGACCACAGGCCTGCCGCCCGCTCACTAGGATTTATTAGAGCGGCCCTATATGGTATACACAGGTCCCTCGCCACATCGGATTCTTAGCTGGCCTATGCACAGGCTGCGACGGCCATTACACTTGAATATGCGCCCCCTGTTCCGTTGCCCGGCTCGACTCTGGGACGCTATGCCACGGCGGCGCAGGACCACCGCCCTGGCATCGCTGCCATTCGCACAGGTATTCGCAGTGCATACCTCCTCCAAAGCGGCGTGGGCCTTGGATCCCGACCTGATGGCCATCTTACGTTTGCAGGTCGCCTTCGGAACAGCTGCCGATCGGCCAATACAATGCGGAACCCGGTTGCTGCGGCCTCCTCCTCACGGACTCACTCTGTGTGCCCTATACTGCTACCGTCTTCTCCGTTGTCCATCTGTTTATGTCGTTGCGGTCGTCACATATCCTAGACGGTCACTGCTTCTCTTACGGCGCCGTTGCCTCCCGCGGTTTGTACCCGCTGTGCGATGCTCGTGTATCCGACCTTCTAGTTGACTCTCATGTAGATCACCCGGTTGAGATTCGCTGGCGCCACATCGAACACATACTAGTACTGGTCGCATGCCCGGAGGTTACACTGCACGCCAGCCCAATGGCGCGACACTGCCTGCGCCCTGACCTTCTGCAGCTGCGGGCCACTGGGGCGGACCCTGATGCAATTGCAGTTGTCGAACGCGCACTCCCGGATGGTGGAGCGTGCTGTGAAGTCGCCACGGTGTGTACAGTCCCCTTCCTCCTTGACCCTATTCTATCACTTGATGGCATTGCGTCGATGCGGAGGCGCTGCCTCTGTAGATCTCTTGTTGCTGCCTACCTTCCTGCATCGTCATTTCGTGTAGCCTCCTGTCTGTGTTCCCTGCCGTCAACATCTGGCTTACGGTATCCAGCTGGCACGTGTGGCATCTGCCCGCCGAACTGGTTGCTTGTTCATTCGCGACTCACAAGTCTCCCACCGTCCCTCCTGACCACTAAGCTTCACCCGCCTTGTTCTGAATTGTTGGACGTGGTCGCCACATCCTCTCTCCCCGCCCCTAATAGTGGAGGCGCTGTGGCCGATTCAAGCTTGGGTTTGGCGTGAAATCGGAGTGGGTGCGGAGCAGCGCATAGCATATGCACAAGCCATGAGAGACAAGGGAAAGAAAAAAAATTTCCTTGCTTTATTTGGCCGGGGGCGGGAGTGGGTTGATGGTGCGGGCGCAGAAAGCTGAATGAGCACGGTGGCCCAATGGCAGGCTTTCACCAGCGGCATCCTGTGTACCGTAGTCAACAGTGCAAATACGGCGCACCAGGCACTGGAGGCGGTGCAGGAGGAGTCTTAAGACCCGGGAATTAGGCCTTCTGACAAAGCATCAGACCTCCGTCACTGTGATCGGCCGGTGCAGTAGTACATCGCCTTTGCACGCGGTCTTTGCAGCGAGGTCATGGAAGTTGAGCTTTTTGTTGAAATGGGTTTGCTATCGGAGTGGGTGCTGAGGGCAATTGTGCAACCTGATCCACTTCGTCTGTTGATCCAGCGGCAATTCGACCAGCGTGTCTACCTGCGCGCATGTGACGCTCCCGGACATGCTCAAATATGATGTCAGCATACCCCAGCGGTGTGTCGCATGCGACGACGTCGCCTGCGTCTGTCGCCCCAAGCTTTGCAGCGACGGTCCGGGCCTTCTCGTGATTCGCACAGAGGAACAGCGTATTGCGGGGCAGGCATTCTTGCAATTGGTGGTGGATATGATACGATTTGCACCCGCAATGACAGCGTCATCCTCCCCCTGAAGGTGTGTATCGACGTGGCACGCCGTGACGACTGCCTCCACTGCGTGCTCCTGCGCTGCGTGCAGCGTCGTCCACCGTGGGCTGGTACGTCAATGCGTAGAGCAGCGGCCTTATGGGGTCCCCTTGTCGCACACCGGTCTCGCTCCAGAGGACCTCGTGTGTGCCACCTGCGCATCGTGTTACAAGCGGGGAACGCTGTTGGTATGACATGATCACATGTGGGAGCAAGCCCGGGAGTTTGTCCGCACTGCCTGGACCATGACATTGCGGTCCGTCAGATTAAATGCGTACTGCAAGTCAACCTGAACTGTGATAACCTGGATTGCACAAGTCTGGCAGCAGTGAATGCCCAGGGATCTCCACGCCGCCTGAGATGCCTACGCCGATCGGGAGTGGCACAAGCAGGTCTGCAACGGTCCTCACGTAACTGGTCGCGCACACTGTTCAATCTCAGCTGGCTGTATTGGGGTATGAAGTGCCCTTCCGTGTTGGAAAAGTATGTCAGTTTCGTACGCCAGTTCACCCAACATTACTTCGCTTGGAAAAAACCTGTAGCACAGCCACTGGAGTTACCGATTCGGAAACACTGGTAGGCAGTAATACACAGTGCGCCACAGTGCGCCACAGCCGCCGCTGAATCTGCCGTCGCCACAGACCCCACCGCTGCCGCGTTCACCACCGCGGTGCCCGCCGCTGCCTCCCTCGCCGCCGCAGTGCCTGCCGCAGCCGCAGGCACCGGAGCACCAGCCGACGCCGCTGCGGCCGCCGCTGCTGCCACCGCCGCTGCTGCCCCCGCCGCTGCTGCCGCCCCTGGTGCATCAGCCGCCCCCTCCCCCCCGCATGCTCCCGCCGATGCTGCTGCTGCCGCCGCGCACACTACCGACGCGACGCGGCTTCCGCCGCGCTCCCAGCGTGATCCACAGCGCGGTGATCT
>JAUMHO010004526.1:0-15144 GCA_032360965.1 Ulva armoricana | reverse complement strand
TGGCAAATGGCTGGAATGCATGGGAGAGCCTTTTCGGAGAGTTCACCCCCCCCAAGAGTAACGAATCGCTACAGCCACCGTTGTTAGACAAGCGCGTCACGGGCCACCAACCCATGACGGCAAAGGCCAGCGCGCGGCTCCCCCTTCCCCCGGGGGCCCGCGACATGGGGCGTGTACCGGTGCCATGCAGGCATATGCGGCCTTATGCAATTATGCCATTTCCCGTATATCGGCAAGAACTGGCCCAACTTCGCTATTCGGTGCATATTGACAATTTTGACTAGCCGTTTAGCTCCTACTTTCTTAAACGTTCGTTTGAGGCCTGTGTAGCAACTTGCTGTATTACCCACATTCGGCATATCCGCGTTCGGCCGATGCGCAAGCCTGCATCTGGCTGCAATATGTCGAATTCTGCATCTGGCTGCAATATGTTCGAACAAGTCCGGCATATTTCTGAACTGTCATCAAATCGAGTAACGTAGACATCTAGCCAATCAATCGGTTCTTTTGGTAGCAGTGACGTCGTTATGATGTACGTTGGTGCACGATATCGACAAGACGGCGAGGTGCATGTCGCTGCATATATATGCCTGCAGCTTAGGGCATGTGTTTGATGCGGATGTGCATCCCACAAACACCTGTTTTTTTCCCCAGGCACTCTGTAGCTTCTTGGTAAAGTATACTCCCGATCTTCGACATGTTCGTGCGTGCGTTGTGATGCAAAATGTTTGCTGGCTCCTGCCTTGTTCGCGTACACCTGTAGACACAACAAAGATCCGCTTGCGCATAAAAGTCTACTTTACCGGAAGTACAACAGTTGACTAAAAGAGATTTATCACAGATCATGTACGAAGCAGTTCGGCATGCTGCAGCCTTTGCTTGTGTTCGCAGTCTTTTTTCCGTTGTTGCGCAGTTGGGCATTCTCTGACACTGTAGCCGAATAAGACTTCGAGTACACGGAATTAGCCATAAAACTGTTGCACTTCAAGATTTTAATGTAGCAGCTTGTTTGGATGTCGACTAGAACGCATCAGGCTGGCTTTAGGAAGTGGTGCACACACATGGCTGTGCAGCAATGTCATTCTGCTGTCGCGACGGCGTTTTATGAGCACAAGCTGTCCTTGACAGAAACAAGTTAACCACTCTGCCAGAAAATATGTGTAAGCTGGCTTAACGTAAGCTAGCCACAGGTCTGCTGCATGGGAACAATCCCACTGAAGTGAGTGCCAAGACCAGGCCAGCGATTTCCCAGTGAAGGCCGACTAGCTGCGCAACACACGATGGTAACTCTCAAGTTCTGATCACTGAGCTGTGTCGAGTCCGGCGCAAACAGCCAGGTAGTGCAACAGAGCTGCTTGCCAACATCTGCATCCATGCACATGCCACCACACTGCTGTCAGCGCGGCTTGAAATTGACATGCCGGCCTACGTTGAGCCAACCATGAAAAGCATGTTTGTTGGTAACATGTGGCCAGCAGACTGTGGACGTGCATTGGTACCTGCCAGGGGGAGACGGCAGAAGGGTGGCAAGTAGGTACCGTTACTGTCGTTTTGTAAAGCTTGCCAGTTTATGTGCAACATGTTTTCATACACTCGAGTAGAGTTGCAGTCACTAAATAGCGTCTCAGTGCAATTCAAAGCAGTCGGTTTGGCTTCTGGGCTGGAGTCGATGATGCCTTGCCCTTCTGCATGACACGTGGCCAGCCAGGTGCTGGTGCCATGTTTTGGACTGCCATGGCTGGACTGGTGAAAGACAAGCCCGACGGAGCCAGCGCAACAGTAGCTAAAAGTTGGAGTTGCTGGACTTGGAAGGCATGCGCTGGTTCTGTGCAGGCACATGCTGGTGATATGCAGGCAATCGCAGCGATTCGCATGCGCTACTCGCCCATGGGGCGCACAGCTGGCATGCGATCCGACCACGTAGGATTCAACATAATTATAAGTAGGGATATTTGACAGTGCTTACTGGCTTTTTGGGCAGCTGGTGGGTGGGTGCAGTTCGATAGGCGGTCAGTACTGCAGGCATATCGCTGGCGTATGCAGGCACGTGCCGCCATTCGCAGCGGCTCGACTGCAGCCGGAGAGGCTATTACGAGATACTGAAGCATGCAGTCCGAGAGGAATTCCCATGTACATGTGATCTACACTGATTGCAACCGGGCGGCCGGTTCTACTTGGGCTGCCTGTTCCGACCGACGGCCGTGCGCTGTGAGTTTCCCTGCAAGGGGGCCGCTTTTGGCGCATGACTCTGCAAGGAATGGCCTTCACAACCACCACATCCGTGCCAGGCTGGTCCCCCGCCCCCTCCGTGTTGGACAGCTCTACCTCCCCAGCCCCTCTCCTTCCTCTATTTGCCATCCCCCCTGCTGCCAGCCCCCCCTCCCCTTTCCCAATCTCCCCAATCCCGGACTCTGACCTGCCCACCCTCACCCGCACCGGCGTTTGACCCCCTGTCACCCCCGCCCCAGCCAACTCTGTTTGCGGGCCCCCTGGGGGAGGGGGTGCCGCGTGCTCGCCCTCGCCGTCATGGGTGGTTGCCCGTGACGTGCTTGCTGGCGACGGTGGGGTGTGCATTTAGGGCTCTGGGGCGAGCTGGATTCCAGGGCCGGCTTTGTTTGTGTCAGGGTGTTTCTGATTTGCAGGTGTTGCGTTTGGGGCACTGTGCGTTGTTTGGCGATCGGTTTTACTGTTGTCTGGGTGTTTATGTAGGGCGTTCGGGTCAGTGGGTGGTTATGAGTGTGACGTCTGTTTAGAATGTGTGGTTGATCGGTTGTGTTGGTTGTTTTGTCGATTGCTTGGAGTGGCTTGCGATTTTACCCTTTGGCGCTGCCGGGATTTTGGGTTGATCTCCGTGTAACACTGATTGCAACCGGTTGGAGCGGCCCAGTCGTGTTGTGGGCCTAGGCTCATGCAGGCCTGATGGCATTCTGCGTACTGTCTGCGTGGCAGGGAAGCCCCGGAATAGTGGGAATCACAACTGCACTGCCCCGCTACGCCGGGCTGGGTAACCATGTGAGCGATGTACCAGTACGGGGCTGGCTGGCCACTGGGAACGAAAGAGCTTCTCGAAGATCAGATTCGCCTTAACAAATAACATATCAAACCACTACAACTGTCATGATAAATGTGATGCAAAGTATTTTATAATCTGCTAGACACTGCTGTGCACACACCGTTCTGCGTTTGGTAGCACGGCAAGCTGTGAGGCCTGCAGGTGAACGTGCAACATGTGAAGAGCGAGCGGTGTATGGGTGAGAATAAGATTGGTGTTGTGGATATCGCCTTGTCTTTTCATAATGGATTCTGATGTGCTTGCACGTTGACACTCCTGATGCACCTCGCTCGCCGTCATCAGCTAGAGACCTCATCAGCTGTTGGCAAACTGCTCGTGGTTGGCTACTTGGGGGAGGGTATCTTAAATGACACCGATATCCTGATGCAGTTCTAGGACTTTGCATTGGGATCGCACAATGAATTCCTCCTCCTCCAGAACAACGCACGACGTGACGCTGGTCGGGGCTCGAAAGCAACAGGACGCCCGTTTAACTTTGGATGAGAACGGCATCACCCTACATAATCCACTTTCAAATCGAGATTCATTGATAGCGCAAATTCAATGGGCCTTCGTATTCAAAATCTGCAGGAGTAGGTGCTCGAGTGGCACGTCGGATCGCACGGGCTATGCAACCCGGATGCTGGACATAGTGGTGCACACAGCGACGGGCCTTCAAGAACTGAGATTTTCTTGTGTATCAAGAGCTGCTGTGCGTGTCTTTCGCTCCAGCGAATGGATATTTGCAGCTCCAGCAGCAAGTCACCTGTTCATCCATGGGTCATCAATTCGCAGGCTGAGAAGCTGCTTTCACATTTCCAAGCCAGAATTAACGAATACAGTGATGGAGCAAGGGCCGCAAGCTGGAACCATGCTGCATCGTCGCCCGGATTCTCCTGTGCAGCATCGTTTGTCAGTACACACAAGTCTGTCATTGGCCAGGTGTTAACCCTCTGCACCACATCCATGCGCCAGGGTCTCAGTGGTGCAGGCGTGTATACTCCTAAGTTTGGTACGTAAAAAAAGTGGTGCCAGGTACAGGTACAATCACAAACATCCCCTGATCCTGGATCACCGTTAGGCCCAACATCTCCAGTAGCAAGTGCTCATCACAAACTTTTGGAGCAAGCAGCTCAAGGTAGCCAGATCGAAACGCTTCCAGCGGCAAACACTATGCTACATGGCCACTCTCCCAGCGCTTCTGCAACTGATGACGCTCTGCTCAGCAATGCAAATCAACGGATCACGTGCGCGATCTGCAATGTGATCACAGTTTGCAAGGTTACTTCAGCCATAGTTAGGGGGAATCCAAACGAATTGTACGCCTGTATTTATAAAGTAGCGACCATACTTGAACTGCACTGCAGATACTGCATCAACGCAGTTCATGCCATGTCCTTGTTTGAAATGCTTCACCATGTGTCCCGAACTATATGCAGCGTCAACAACCATGGAGAGTCAGCAACCATTCGGATTCAGCGGCTGCTATACGAAACCTTCCTACTATTTCTCTGTAGGTTTCTTGAGGAGTACATCTCGCGGCTCACTGCAAAGTTATCCGAACTGCAACAAACTGACGACCAGGGTACCACTGGGTCAGTGCAGCAAGGTGATGGACAGGACTGTGCTCCTGAAACACAGCGACTTCAGCTGGACCCTGAGCAAGTACAGCCGCTGCTGGTGGCATATGATGCGACCATCGCACGCCTTCAGGCCAAGTTGGCAGACCGCCAGGATGAGGTGCACCGATTTGAGCAGCAGCTGGAGCAGATTTCATCTGCTAACGCAGGGCTCCTGGAGGGGCTGAGGACGGTTGTGCAGGAGGCCGCGACAACCGTGCGCCTTCTTGGTAGTCCCACTATGAAATGTGTGTCTGGGTGGAATGCGTGTTCTTTTGCTGGAACCTCGATGTCGGCAGCTGATGATGCTGTCCTGAAATTTTCAACGTACCTGTGTTCTTAAGCCTGGGTTATGATGAAGGCCCCCTGTATCTAGGACAAACTCGTGCAGGGCTTGTGCGCTATTAAGGCAAGCAATAAGTGTCATAATATATGAGTTCAGGCAGTAATGATTAGTGCTTCTCTCTGGTTCTGCAGGCGATTTCCGACGCCACAAAGCCACCTGAGGGACATGCTAGTAGGATGGATTTGCTATTGCGCGAGAACAGCCTGCTATCAAAGCAAAATGCGCAGTTGGACAAAGAGGTAGCTCGGCTGCAAGCGGAGGATGAGTCTCTTTCGCAACGCTGCCTTGAAGCGACGGACAGCGCCCATACTGCCAGTGCCCGCCTCAGAGCCAAAGAGGCTGAACTTGACAACATGGCCTCGACGTATGGTCCACGTTGGGACGTTGTGTCCCAGAATATACATTTTCCACTTGAACAGGCAATGCCATCATTGTGAACGGTGTCAAGACTGAAATCATTCAATTTGAGCTTACAGAGCAAGGCTGCCACATCGAGCATGCTTCGGCGCTTGGAGAGTCCACACACCCTTATGAAATCACAATGCAGGCTGTCGTCTTTACATTTCAAGTCAGACGAGCTGGAGTCGAGACTTGCGGATTCGGATGTGGACAAAGGCCAGCTTGAGGCGCTTGCGGAGGAGGTGTTGGTCCTACGGCAGCAGGTAGAGACTTTGCACGTGCAACGTGCAGAGGCGCTGCAATGCGCAGAGGAGTCTGCGGCGGCTGCCGCAGCGCTGCGCGTAGATGTGGAGACGTCGCGGGAGGAGGCTGAGGCTGCACAGTGTGAGGCTGCAGCAGCAGAATCGGCCGCCGAGGAACTACGGTCAACCACCGCTGGGCTCCGACGGACTGTTGAGGAGTATCATGCAAAAGAGGCAGAGGTGCATGCTAGCGTTCAGGAAGCCATAGAGGCTGCAGAGCAGGTTCTGTCCCCTCTACTGTTTGCTCTTGGGGTGCTTTACTTGTCAATGTAGAAGAGCCAGTGTTAATGTGTTGTGGTCAAGATCTGCGCCCGCCACACGGATGTCAGCATCAGGAGGTTGGACAGTGCAGCATAAGCTGGCGCGAGACGCGGCAAAGGCTCGGGAACAGCAGCTTCATGAGGAAGTGGCTTCACTGCAAAAGCGATACGCAGAGGCAGCTGCACAGCTAGCCGCCGGGTCATCAGCGCGGGGAGTGGGAACTGCAACGCGCACGACAGAGCTGGCGCGTGCCCGCCTTGCTGCTGCACAGCATGAGGTGGAGGCGTCAGAGCTTCAAGCCACAGTGAGGCGCTTGGAGAAGGACAAGAGGTCCATGCAAGCGCACATGGAGGCTGCAGCGGGGAGTGGGGGCAACTCGGCCGAGGCTCTGGAAAATTTGCGGCGCGCATTGGACGCAGAACGGGAGTGCGAGGCTGCAAGAATGCAGTTGGGGGCAGCACGTCGTAGCGCGCAGCAGATGCGATTGGATGAGGAGATCAGAGTGAAGAAAATGGAGGCTCAGCTGGAGGAGGCAAGCTGCCAGATCCATGCCTGGGCGGTATGATCGCATCATTCTCACTAAAACGACGTCTGCCATACAACATGCGCTGCTCCTTGTGGCAACACAGAGCCATTGTGATGTGTGTGGCTGGCTGCATGCGGTTACACAAGGACTTTGGTGGAAAGTAGCCGCTGGGTAAGTAGAGGTACTGTGTGTGAGGCTTGCAGGCCTCGTCTGTGGACAGCAAGCATGATGTAACGCTTCTAACGCAACAGTTGGACACAACGCGCAATGAGCTGGAGGCCGTTCGAAAAGCGCTGGCTCGGACTAGTGATGTCGCAGGCACTACGCTGGCCTCAGCGCGATCAGAGTACACGTCTGAGGTGCACATGTTGTCTGCAAAGCTAGAGGAGACAATGTCAGCATACAACCGGAGCGTAGCCGAAGCCGAGCACATGATGTCTGCAAAGGAGGAGATTCTGCGCAAGTACAAGGCAGAGGCCCGCAGCGCGGCTGCAAAATTGCATACTTCTCAGGTGAGATGGCTGCTTAAGCCTGCACTGACTTGGCTGCCATAGGAAACATGCACACTTTTTAGTTGTTCAGAAGCTGTCTGCCTTGCATCTTTTCAAGTCCCAATTTTACAAGCACCTGCAAAAACTTGAGCATTCGAGCAGCACATTGCACTCAATGGACACCGTTCATCCTTGATGACACAGCGCAGTGGCATACAGTGATGGTGAATGTGTCCAGTTTTTGCGCAGAGCACAGTGAAGGCAAAGGATATGCAGCTCGCTTCACTGAAAGAACAGATTGGGTCGCTTGACCGTGAATGCCAAAAGCTTCGCACCGATCTGTGTGCTACAGAAGTCATGGCAGAAGAGGGAAGGACTGCGAGAAGACACGCAGCAAAAGCCTCTACCGAAGTCGCTGAGTTGCGAAGCAGGCATGAGGCAGAGGGCAGGCGGCGGCGGTATGCTGAAATGGAGCTGGAGCGATCCAAGCTGGTTGCAACTAGAGCGCGCGGTGCCAAAATTTCTTCCTTGATGAAATGCAAGTAAACGTGAACCGTGTACCATTGATGAGCTGCAGTGACAGGAATGGTGGTCAGGGCAGCATGGGAGGCTCATAGTTTGACCACTGGCTCATTTATTATGGAAGTGACACTCCTAACATTGGACACGGAGTGGCCAATACATGAAAATTAGCATGGTCAATTGAAGTGAATCGCATTGAATGACATGGTTCCCAAAGGAGCAGCATGTGTTCACCGAGTCTACAATTAGATTTTGCCTTCTGAATCTATACTGTGTTTTCACCTCACTGGTATCGTTCTACACCCAATATGGCTGATGATCAAGCAACGCAAGAGGTGGGCAGAGTGCAGCTGAGCATATCCGCCTCTGCAGAACCAGGGCCGAGCAAACTTAGGGCCTGCCGTTTCCAAACCCCACATCAGCAGAATCTTGGCAGGTCTGGCTGTGCAAGCACTGTTTGGCTGTGTCCCTGCCTAAAACTCAGACATCGCATGGGTATAGCTGCAGCGTCATGCACACGCCGGCTGGGAGGGGCTCGGGTTTTGGATGAGAGCCTGCGGTGCCGGATTAGGACGTCTAGCCTGACCGACAACAGGAGCTCCAAAATCCCCCTCCCCCATGACATGCGCTAAGCGCCTTTGCTCACTAAAAATACATTTAGCAGAGATGAGTGTTATGAAACGAAGTAAATTCCACTCAACACCAGGAAGCTTGCCTGAGGAGTCACCTGCTCAAAGTATTGACCAAATCTTTGGACAGTGTTTCCCAGTGTCACTATACTCTCTTCTTCATGTCATACATGTACTACTCAACTCCTGTTTACACTTCGTATATAGTTTGGATTGAGATCATATATCGTCTGCAACAGCTTGTCTAGCTCGTGCTAATATATCTTGAGTGCGAAAAGAACTTTTCTTTGCTGCTGGTGGCACATTTGCTGGGCCCCGACGACCATATGCAAGAAGCTTGGAAGTCGTGAAATTTGACTTCGTAATGACAACTGACTGGCTGTCAGGAACTTGCTGCATCCTCAGTTCCCGGAGTTCATGCCGCTCAGGGGATGGTGTGCTGCATGAGCCAGTCACACTTGCAGGTGTCCCATCTGCACGGACAGGGTGTTGATGGTGCCACGTATGCATGCTTTGAGTCAGGTGCAGCAAGAAAACAAACTGCGACTCACCTGTAACTGGCACAGTCGATGGTCGCGCCGGGAGTCGCTGTACAGACTGTGGTCGCTGTTCACTAGCCAGGCTTGCCAGGGGCCGGTCCCGCTGCTCTGTAAGGCTGCCAGGCCTGCGCTGTGCGGCTGGTGATCCATGCCAGGCCAAGTCTGGCGACTTGACACGTGCGGTCAGGCGACTGCTGGCAGCCAGCGGAGAGGCGTACATGGATGTACCACCAAATGGTTTCGTTGGTGTTTTTCTGCTGCTGTCAACTGTGTCCCGTGTCGGTACCTGGCCTGTGCCAGTGATGGTTGTCAGGGACGGGCAGCCATCGTACCGATGCGGACCTGGAATACAAGTTGACGTGAACAAACTCCAACTGTGATCAACACTCAGGTGTTGTATTGCAGCATTTCCCACAGGCTACACAGTCACTGCGCAAGGTCGAAGCACACCTGTTTGACCGGGTGCATACGAGCTGCGCAGGCGGTGCTGCAGCGCGTTGCCTGACGCAGCTCCAGGAGCCCCAAGCACGCGACAACCTGGGGCGGCTGCATCTGCCAGCGCCATGGCGCCGCCACAGGCGTGTATTCCATCCCGCATGGCAGTTAGCGGCCGGTCTTCAGGCAAATCAGCGTGCACACCCTTCCACGCCAGGGTGCCAGTGCGTGCCTGGTTGCGCGAAGCTGTGCCTGCCTCTGCCTCGTGGGTGGCGGGCGCAGGGCTCAGACAGTCATCAGCATTGCTGACGGCAGTAGGCCGTGCGGGAGACTTCTGGGCAGGATGGCGGCTGGCGCGCACACCTTCAAAACCCCAGATCTGTGGATTAAGTCGCCCACGTGGTGTGATCCTGGACCCGCGGGGGGTGCCACCACGCAGTTTGGCCCTCGCAGCCATGGCGGGTGTCTACACAACAATAGATGGGTCAGCCATATCCATACAGCTTGAGTCCTCGGGCAATGACTACTGTGCAGGTGAGGCCAACAAAGCAACGGCTACAGGCGCTAACTCTTGCAACAGATGCTGCCTTTCGACAAGTGCTGACAAACCGTGTACACGATTCGTGTGCTACCGAGCAGCGTGTGACAACATCCTGCATGGGCCTGCAAATAATCAGCACACCTTGCTTGACCGCAACTGGGATGCACGCGTGGCGGATTGGGCGCTCATGTCAGGCCTGCGCAGGCTCTTGCGAACGTTGATGCTCTCAGAAATAAGTCGTCGCTCGGCGCCGGCTTGCGCGAGTCGTTCCCGCCGCACCTCTGGTGTCAGGCGGCAGAATGCCTGCATCTGCTTTACCACACCATCCTTCATCTGTATCGGGCTGTGCTCCACGCCTGAGCTCGTGAATGGCGACCCAGCCGTGCACGCCGGGGATGCGGCCGCGCGTGCGGCGCGGCGGTTAGCGTCAGCAACATCAGACATCGCTGCCTCGAGGTCCTTGAGGAAGGAATGAATGAGCTGGAACAGCTCGGATGGTGTGGTGGAGGGTTTCAGGCCTTTCAGATAAGCCACCAGCTGCGCGAACGCCTGCATCTGTTTCGACCAGGATCTACGCAGCACATCCACCTCACCCTCCACCTGGTCTATAGACTTGGCCAACGACTCGACGACTTCACCCTTGACGTCCGCAGAGCTACTCTGAAATTCACCTAGCAACTTCTTCAGCTGCATGGGTGAAAATCTTAGTGTGCGCTGCACCAACAAGACCCCTACGCAGACAATATCACACACATGCCATGTGGTGACCATCTGACACTGTGAATGAGTGCAAGTACCAGGACGGCATTGATGGAGACAAATGCAATACAAGTGATCACCAGACCATCAAGAAGCTGCCTGATTCAAGACTGCAGACCTTTACGCTTGTACACGTGTCAGCACCTGTGAAAGCGATGCTAATGCATCTGAAATGCTCTTTGTCGTGGATGTGACGTCCATCTTGCTCGCTGGACCACAACCGGCCAGCTCATCTCGAATGGCGCTGATGGCGGCTGATGCATCCAGGCCAGGCTTGGGTGGTGTAATGTGAGTATCTGATACAGCCTCTTGACGGTCCTGCAAAACAAAGAGGAAGGACCTCAGCTTCGATCCGAATACCGCCGGACTTGAGCACATCTGGAAGCATGACTTTGGCACGGTTTCTCCAGGACTGCCAGAAAAGAGGAGACGGCAGGATGCGCACGCATATTTTCATGTAATGACAAGTGTGCTGCAATACGGCAGCGCCAACACGAGTTCTAGAAAACGGGACGTGTTGGTGAGCACCTGAAGCAGTTGCTTTGCAAGAAAGTGCAACAGTGACTTGCAGCCGGACATGCCTCCTGAGCCCTTGACCTCTTTCAACTTCAGGAGATCCTCAACATGGAACGCTGCAGCACAGGCATCTTTGCTGCCCGAGTTTAGGAAGTTGCCCATGCTCAGTGTATACCGCAGCACCTTGCGAAGGGTTTCCGAGTTCTGGACATCCGAGCAGGCCTGAGCGATGGTGCGTACGTCAATCCGCACGCTCTCAATGGCCGCCGCCGCCGCCCGCATGTGCTTGGCAGCACCGAGCATCTGTTTCAGTGTTGGTACACCCAGAAGCTGCAGTAAGAAAAACTCCTCCTTTGTAGGCCGCCGGCCCCTGCAGATGCCAAATCGTCATTCTAATACTAAGGCACATGACAACATCCGTTGATACCACCACGTGTAAACTCACAGACCCACCTGGCAGCCATGCGCTGACTCTGCACTAGGGTTGGGCAGACGGGATGAGTTGCTGGGCACAGGCGATCTATAATACATCTATCAAAGCATCCGGATTGCCCAACACCGCTCTGCACGTTCCTGTCTTGTACAGAAAGTAAAGACTGCAGCATGCTAGTTTCGAGACAACGCGCAGCAACACAGTGAGTGCACAATCATTCCATTGTCCATGCGACTAAGGACATCTTGAGCAGCCACATGCTAATTCTTTGATACACACTGCAGCTCAGAATTCACACTACAACTACCCAACAACTCAATACACCGAATACACCCTAATACACCGGAAAATATGTGGCCACCTAATGCAAAGGCAGGTGCAAGTCAGAACCCGTGCAAGAGAGATATGAGATAGCTGAGGCACACCCAAGGCTCTGCAGCTGCTGGGCCTCTGCAACGCTAGGAAAGGCAGCAAGGATTCCCTCAATCTCAAATTCTTCCAATCGCCGCTGGTCTCCAGCATCGTGAGACAAGGAGGCATGAAGTGCAGCCTGTATTGCAGACGCATCCATCTTCAGGCTTCGCATCAGCACTCCCACATTGCGAGCTCGGTCCATGTCCAAGACGCTAGCTGCAGGGCCTGATACAGCAGCAATTCTGCTTTCATTTGATGGCATATTCAGCACAGGTTTGGCAGCAAATTGCTCCTCAAGCTCAAAAAAGTTTATGTTCACCTGCATGTAGCTTCATTTCCGAGTCGATTCGCCGAGCTTTGCTGACCTGCCAATCATGTTATGCTGAAATGTTGTTGCCCATTCATAAGACAAACACCAGGTACAACTGGTGTGTGGGACCATACATCAGATCAAACAATGTGACACAAGATGACAGGAATGCCGTCCAGTGTACCCAGAGTGCTGGAAGTGCCCACCCAGCATGTGCACCTGGGCCAAACAAAACGGAACTGTGCACTAAGACAATTCTTTTAGAAGTTCCCAGGGCAGAGGATAGGAAAAGCGCACAGGCAGCGCCGCAACATCAGACCACACAGTTGGCTGTTCGGCCTTTGTTGGATCAGCCATTTTTTTCCAGAACAGCCTGACAGTCTTTTTAGTGGGCGCAGGACCAGGCTCAGCTTGCTGCACTGCGGTCTGATCAGCGATGGCTGAGCCCTGAGCGCGGCCGTTCCTTCCTGGTGGGGGCGGCGGTGGTGGCGGTGGAGGCCCAGAAGCATTCTTAGCAGCACGAGATGGTGGTGGAGGCGGAGGCGGCGGCACACTTGCAGGCTTCACTGATAATTTTTTCTGTGGCAATGGTGGAGGGGGCGGAGCTGGTGAACATGCCTTTCCGTGCTGTTTTCCCGTAAACCTAGTAGGTTTGCAAGTAGTTCCTTGGACAGGGCTGTTATTTGCACCATCTGTGCTTGTAACATGGTACCCAGGATGTGTGTGGGGAGGCAGGGGTGGTGGCAACGGTGGAGGTTGACACTTTTTCGGAAAAGCCTCAGGTCGGTTGGGTGTTGTGCCCTTGGATGAGTGGAAGCCTGAGGACGGTGTATGGAACATCTGTGTGTGTGGGCAGAGTGTGGGTGGGGTGGTGTGATGTGGTGCATCTTCATGGCAACGCGGTGTCAGGTCCTCATATTCATCATGCTTTTGAGCCCTGGTCCTACTATCATCCCGAAGGACCTCAGGAGCTACGTCTGCCATACCCCAGCGCCCTGCATGTGCCTCGAATATATGTGCACCTTTAGGTGAGACGACATCGCGAGCAGGTCTTAGGCTGCTGCGCCTGCGGCGACCTCCAGGGAATTGAGGAGTGCGCAAGGCGCTTTTGATCTGGATGCCACCACGCCATAGCCGCCTGCTGATATTGTGCACAGACCGACGGACCGTCGGGATGCCCTGGAGGGAGATGGCGGACACCTCATGCTTGCACACTCCATGAAGGCGGGGACCATGGCAATACCGCAGCTGCACACGCACAAAGCGTAGCAGCTGCTGCTTGTGCTCTGGGAAGGCTATGATATGCGTGCAGGCCTCAGAAGTCTTCTTTACATCAGCAACGCCGAGAACACGAAAATCTGAAGTTGGGCTTTGCGAGTGCTGAACTGTGACGAGCGTGGGAGTGTAGTCGGGGGAGCTGAACGTCAAGCACAGCTGTACGTCTTTGTAAGAGCGGCGGTAGGTTTCCAGGACACAACTGCAGTGCAAAAGGCTAGGTTGTTCAGTCTCGCATGTGCTTCTCTGACCATGTGTGGGGATAATTGAAAGAATGGTTCAGCACGGCTGCACACCTTGATGTCGGGCGAACAGCGTGGCTGGAAGTTGCCCATACAGGAGCTGGGCCGATACGGTGTTCTTGTCCTAGCAGTTGCTCCAGACCATGTCCAGTGGCTTCGACTACCCGTTTCACTACACTGGACACCTTCGGAGAACTGGGTTGACTCTGAGTTGAAGGCATTGAAGCCAGGTCTGCTGCGGCAAAAGAACCTGAGGCCTGCCTAGGCGGCGGGCTGCACCTGTTGGGTGCATCCCGAGCATGCTCAAATATTTGTCGACCGCAGCTCCGGTTGCCTGCCTGGGGAAGCAGACTTGTGTCCTTGTCCGTCGCATCGGGCAGACAAGCTCTTAGCCCCCGCAGCCGCTCGTCTGCATCCTTAACCTCGCTTAGGATTCGCCTTTCTGTGCAGTCACGAGATATCCCGTCTCCCGACCTGCACATCCACATTCCTGCATAACTGGATTGCAGAAGGGCATTACGAGTGAACAACTCGCTGGTTACAAAGCAGGCACAAGAACAGTCTATAGCAGTTTGTCTTCACACTTTGAATTTGGTTTCATGAACAAGGCATGCCGTTCTTGTGTGCTTGTTCCTTGCCGGTACAGTTTCAGATTTGGCACCTGTGTCACAAGCGATACGCACCCGCACAGATGCCTTTCCTCCACGTCATCGGCACTCAGGCTATCATTCACTTCAATCGGAAAGCTAGCACCGCGTGCTAACATGGGCGATCTCAAATGGAGCAACACAAACTTCCGACGCGAAACTGTTAGCAATTCTCAACTGAACTCCGCCAGTTTCTCACCTGTCGTGAATGATGCTTAAGCAAGAGAGACTATTGTGATATTCTGCTTGCTTGAAAGCTCAAGGTGTTTGCACAGACCGCAGCTTTGTTGATCACAGCTCTTGGCCCGTTGCCACTTATCACAGCCGCGGATGCACAGACTTCGCAAGATCATTTTTAAAGTTGCGCAGCAAAGACTAGGTGCATACATTGCATATGATTGCGTGCGCTCCCTGGTGCACCGGACGCACCGTCAAGTAATTTGTGCCGGTCGTAGGGAAATCTATATATGCATGCATGGCCGGTCGGCGCTGCTGCCGCATCGCGGAACATCACCCTCCGCCAACGCCGAGCAAGGAGGTGAGTGCGGCGCCGCCTCAGGTGCCCAGTCGACACGACCAAGGGTCGTAAGCTGGTGGCGGGGTTCGAACACCTGCCAATGAGGGTGATGCACAAGTGGTAGACCATTGGGGCGGACACAATTCTGCAGGGACAGATGCGAGCGACGCGGAGACAACGCATTAACATAAAACACATTACAACTCTTATTGTCATGTGTCGCAGCCAGTTTCTTTGCATGATTGGTTGTTTTGCAGATGTCGTGCGAGTCCGTATATACACTGCACGTCCGTCGCCAATCCCCCTACCTCCATCTTCCCCCTCCCTCCCCTTTCCCAATCTCCACGATCCCGGATTCTGACCTGCCCG
>JAUMHO010004494.1:0-15150 GCA_032360965.1 Ulva armoricana | reverse complement strand
GTTAGATAACATTAAACTACAATTTCTGGTTGCGTCTTGTTTGGCAGTCTTGGCTTGTGACTTGGGAAATGCTGATCGCTCGACGGATCCGGACGAGCTCGAGGTCGCGGTCACTTGCATGCATGCCAGCTTTGGGACACTATTGCAAGCTCATCACACCATCTCGGCGTCTCAATTTGTAAACCGCGGTGAAACGGTCTTGATTTCATATGTGCTGACTTTAACGTCTGTGAGACCGCAAGTTGCTGTTGTAGCTGAAACTTTGCGTTTGCTAGTATGAGCTTGATATCATGGTACTCGAACGCTGCTGCAACAAAATAGGTTTAGAAATTTTGACACCACAGCTCGGATGCGTGGCCAATGGCCCAACACCTTGTTGGCAGAGCATAACTCCATGAGGACTCGGTCGCGCGCGAACAGCGCACTAACGTGCACGTCTGCAGGACCAACCAAACGACACGGGATTTCTTGCTCATCGTTTGCGAAAGGTGTGTGTTCATTGCTTCCAAGCGCTGCCACCAGCATCCGAAATACAATCGTGCAGCGCGTGATGCAGGTTGACCGTGCGTGACACAGCATCGCGAGTACAATCGCATTGCAATTATTTTAGTTAAGTTATTTGTGGGTACTGACCGATTGCATTTGCTGCATCACCTAGTCTCATGTGCAGCAACGTGTTCCGGCCGTTCCCACATTAATCAGGTCTGTCTTGTTGACCACTGAGAGGCAAACAGTTGCTCCTTTCAATATTCACTGCTTTCCGGTGTAGCCTCCTGAGGGCACCGCATTGTCATAGCAATGTGTAGAGCGCCATGGCCAGCTCAAGCAGCATGCAATCATGCCATGTTGACCTTGTAGCTGGTGTCACGAACAACAATGCTCAAACAAGCTGCCCTTTCTCAATGCACTGGCAACACACTCGGCCAGCAATGCCAACTTGAACCTAACCGCCAGTCGCAATTGCAGGTACACACTGTATGGGCATAATTGTATGTTTCAGAAAATGACAAGCACACTCCGATGACATGTTGTTGACAGGTGGGTTCCATAGCTCCTTCTTGAAAGCCATCCAGCAAGATTCTGGTAGCTGGATTTGTGTTGCACGGCAATGGCAGGTAATTCTCACGAAGATAAACTGTGATGATTAGAGTGACCCGCCATGCCATGCCACCTTCCGCGTGCTAGCATACTGACATGCTGTAATTGCAGGCGCGGTTGGCTGCAAATCAGTGTGACACAAGTGGAGCACTTGCAGAAAGCAGCACAGTGCAATGCTTAGTGTTTTTGTGCCTGTCTAGAGATCTGCTCAGGTCTGAAGATCTCTGATTGCTTGCATCCCAAATATTTGAGCCCGGCGTGCATGTCTGCTGCAATGTGGGTTTGCTGCTAGATTGAATTTAATGAGCGTTTATTCAACTGTCTTTGGATGTGCCCAGGTACCACAAGCTCTTTCGTTTCATCCGCAGCTGCTTGCAAGGCCACGGCATTGTATGAGCATAGCTGTCATGGTACGAATCTGTCTTTTAAGAGTAAGGCGTACATGTTTAGAGAAACGCTGATGCTGTGCTGTATACAGCCTTTCCTTGATCATTTGACTGTATGGGCTTTCCAAGACGGCTAGCTAGTAGCGACCGAGTTGAATTGTTTCTATGTGCAGGTTGTACGGAAACTGATGATTCTTTCAATGCGATTATCCGGAGGTTGACAACATGGGTTAAGATGGCTGCCCGCGGTGCGTTTCACTCTGGTCATGTGTACACGTGATAGCACCATGAAATGTGAATTGGCGATCAATGCGTTCATTGCATTGAAATTCCAGATGTCAGTACTTGCAGATGTATTTATACCCAAAGAAATGTTTGGTGTTGTTCTCAACAAGGATAGATGTCGCCCTGATGCTGGGGTGTGCATTTCAGAGAGTGTTGCATCTTCATGGCGCTGTGACTTGATGTTCCACAGATGTAGGTTTTTTCCTCCCTCAAACACTTTGTCAATGATTTCACCGTGGTCTTACAACAAACAAGCTCTTTCATGCAGTTCATCATCATCGCCCCAGGAAGAATGGTATGTCGACGCAGCCCAAGGTTAGCTAGCTTGAGGCGACATAGTGTTGCAGCTGTCTAGGTTGTTTGATGTGTGGCTTTGTGGTGCGTCACGGTGGCGTGTGATGTACATGTATGGCTTGATTGGGCAGCGGTGTCTAGGCTACATCACTGTAAATAATGAACCGATTTAGTATTACGACATCATGCCATGTACGATGACTAGAGCATGCCGTAATTGCAAAATGCCGATTTTCGTGTCCGTTCTCACTATCCAGTTTACAACTACCCAGGCAAGACGCGTACCCATGCCAGAGTTGTACAGATGCATGCGCATGGGTACTGTCAACCTGGGTATCGCCACCGGAACGTTGAATAGCACCAGCCAGGACGTTGTCACTGCATATTATACATACGATGCTTTTGTTATCCATGTTATCGCAACTCCAAGTGGTCGCAGTGCTATCGGATGCACGCGGGCTCGATGCGAGCGCACGACATCAAACGCAGCAGCCGTGCCGCTGTTAAGCACAGTTTGAGTTGGATGCGCTGAAGTAGAATCGGAGTACACGGAAGACTTAGTGACGGACCAAATGGGAAGATTGGATTAATACGCGCCCCGATCACCAGGTAAAAACCAGGTAGACCTCAGCAAAACACTAGAATATATAGTGCCCAGGACCTCCCTGCGAGTGCTGACCATCGCGTGGATATGGAATTGCGTGGTGAATGGTGCTCATGATCACGCGAGCCAGGCCTTCGTAGCGGCTGCCCACAACGAGGGCTGGGCTCACGTCAGCTCAGTGTGAGTATGGCAAGAGTTCTGTGTCAATTGTCTGCATTGTAGTCAGACTTTTCCGGGGAGAATGAAGAAGATGTATGGGCAGGTGGTGGGTCACTCTGGTGGAACCATGTATTGCTCAGGGTTCTTACTGACATACATATGCATGCTTGTGTCTGGGTCATTACGAAGTAGCACTCAGTGACTAGAAATCACATTTGAAACCTTTTGTGAAGGTGCCGGGAAACAGGAACATGCTGGCCATCACAACATGCGCTAAACGCCGTTAAAACACTGTAATAATCTACATATTTGACTTAGTTGGGGGATTGGGCGCAGAGCGGTCCCTTGAGCCGCAAGGGAAGGTATTATTGCAGTAATGCACTCATGTCTAACACGACTCGACTTAAACATCACGGCTAGCACAGCACCAGAATTGACCGCCACAGGCCATTTAATTATCAGATGTTACTCATTCTTACTTATCACACCACGTAGTGTCTTGTGTGATCATCTAGACAAGCAAGATGCACACAGAGCACTTACCTCATTCAAGGGGCTGGTCGACAATACAATGCAATCAACGGCCCATGTGACCATCATGTGAGCTAATAGATAATATTAATGAATATTTTACAGCTCGTTAGAGCTCGTAATATGCTCTGAACAGCCACCTGTCCAGCAATACCCATGCTGCTCTGAAGGTACCCAGGTTGCGGTACCCAGTCATCATGTGTATTAACCTCGTAGGCCTAGTGATGATAATCTGTTACAACTAGAGCTTTTTACACGGCTCAAGCAACCCGTGGAAGGCAGCTTATTGCCTGCAACCGTCCATGGAATCGCATAACGAGTGTGGGCTGCGTCGGTAATGTGCCGTGCTGGCGTGGCATTGGGACCATTGGCACGGCATGTGGGTTTCAGCACCTAATTATATATTCGTAGGACACAGCTGCAGTTGGTGCGGTTAACTGGCGCCGTGGCGGTCTGGCGCCCTTGCCTTCTGCACTGCGCCGTGCTAGCAGGTCGCCAAATAACGCAGCGCCTGACGCGCTCGCCACCTGTGCTGGCCTAAACTAGTATCAATGACCCATTTCGTGAACTATGGTGGCCTGTATATTCGCCAATTGATCGATTAATCGATCGAAACAGAGTGAGCATGAAGAGATTGGCTGGTGGTTGCGCAAGGTGGGCATCCACCTCGTTTGACAACCTGGAAGCGGTATCTCATCCCCGTGCTGTAAACCTTCACAACCCACTGACAAAATAACATGTACTGATATTGCTACGACATAGATTGATGTGTTTCCTACACGCGCGATCCTTTGGTGTTGTTGCCCACCTATTGATGCCCACCCAAAGTGGGCATGCAAACGGCACTGGTGCACCCAGAACCGGGTGGGCACCCACGGGCGGGCACCCACGTGGTATCGCCATTTCGACGCCAGTGCATTTATTACGGTAGTACTGTATTGTCTAGCTATAGTGATCATTTACAATGGTTGGCATCACTGTAGAGTCCAAACTCTGACAAATAACATCGCACTCATACCCATGGCTACTGGTGATGCAGACACCAAGAGAACCTTAGTAAGGCAAGGCATCAAGGGGAGATACACATACATGCACGCACAAGCTTAAGGGTCACCCAAAACAAGTCTCCTGAGTTTTTAAGTTACAACATGCGAATTTCCCCGAACATGTGCAAGGCTTCGAGCCCTCAACCAAACCTTCAAAGCCTCAACTCACAGGCTATTGCAGGAGCCCTGGACACACACATCGGTACACCATGTCAACACTGTGTGAAACTACAATGATCCATTCTGAACCACGTCAGACTTCTTCCGTCTGCATCGTCGATGATGATATAAACCTGTATATAAAAACTGCACCATCGGTTGTGAGGATCATCGCTGCAGTCACAGCTCTACGCACCTACTAGTAGGCACCGCGCATCACCAGACTCTGTTGCACTACACCACTCTTACACTCTCCTGCCCAGTGTCGATAGCCGACCTTTCCTGCACGGGCGCCGTTACTTCCAGCCTGTAGTAGAGGTGCTTGGTGTGTCAGATTTTGTTGTCATAAATGTTATGGGGGCACTGTACTAAAAATGTGCATGCCCACCTGAGTGTGCACCTTGCTGGGAGGGGCACGTGGTCGCTGGGCATGTAGCTAGAATACTGCCATAGCAAGGTAACAGCAATATCTGTGTGCCAGCATGCATGGGATGATACTATGTTGCTGTTCAGGATTTTCAAGGCCTGATTGTTGTCAATCTCGCAACATGTTCTAGGTGCCTACCGTCAGGTGGGCGACAACCATGTGGGCAAAAACCACGTGTGCAACGGGCAACATTGAACCATGTGGGCAACGTTAACACGGTGGGCATTGCACACCTGAATGGCACACCTTAGATAATTATGTGATACCGAGCCAATGTGTTATGTGAATGTGCGAAGTACTTGAGATCCTCGGACCTGCGGGCTGTATCATTGTGACACTAGACCATGTTGCGGGGCCGCGCTATAAAGCGTGCCGGGTTGACTCGGAGTCAACATCATGCCAGGCAGGCTAATGCCACGTGGATTGTCGAGGATCTATGGAAGTCCGCTGAGACGAACCGAGGCGCTTTCACAACAGCAGTGGGCATAACTGGTTAAACAAGAAATGAATTTTGCGGAAGTTACAAACATATGGGCCGTTACATCAAAGAGTGGCATATGTGCATGTATTAACTCTCGGGCCTCATCTGTCCTCGCCAGGTCCTTGTGCCCAAACAATGAACATAAATCTCCCACTGTATACCTAGGTGACATCTTGCATCATACGCCAATATGGAATTGATAGCAATATTATGTCGTGTGCCGGTCGTTGCTGCATCTGTTCACATGCGACGGTGGCACAGCACACCGGGAACCCGCCCATCTATCGCTGCAGGCGTTGTTGTCTGTGGAGGGCTGTGGTGGTGGGCCGAACCAAAGCCAAATCCACAAAATAAAGCTCCCGAAACAAGCTTCCTCTCCCTTGAGCACCGAATACTGGCGATGGCAAGCCATCAGCGCCGGATGACGTCAGACTCTGCAGGCAACAGGATACGTTTTCTACTATAGTGGACATATCTGTGCGCTGCGGCTGTGGCTGTGCAATAGTGAGCTGTTAGCCACCCACAGCCACCCTCACTCCGTGCCTCCAACAGAACTCCGTTTAAAGAAGAAGGCACTTGCCACCATCTCAGCTTATTGGTCATGCTGAACATGCCATCGCTCCCTCAAATCAGCACTATACGCATACAGCATTGAACACCGCGACGGCGAAGCTGGTAGACCGGGCGAACGTGCCACAGTGGGACGCAAGGACACCTGGAAACATGGACGGTGCCTTTGCAATCCAATATTTTGTACACGCCGTGCCGCGGCACACAGCAGTTTGCGGCGATAGGAATGCCAGCTGGCCGTCACATGGTTGTGGTGGAGGTGAGACATGTTTTGCAAAAGGTAATTGTGACGGTGACAAGTTTCAAGCCGCAGGAAATTCGGGGTTTGCCAAAATGGACCAAAAATTTTGCAGGAACTGGTCAAATACGCAGACTGCCCGCCACTACTAACCTCTGGAGGCAGGTGCCGCATATCACAGGTCACACCGGGCACTTTGCACAAGCAGGACTGCCTAATGCAGAGGCTTAACTGAGGAACGGTGTCGGTCGTGCAACGTTTGGGCGGCACACCGGTGATTTCAAAGCGGCGACAGGCGACGGAGAAGATGGCGTTGTCCAACCGGCTGCAGCCGGCATCGAGTCCGGTTGTGGTGCCACCAGAGGTGGACCCAAAATCTTCAGGGAAGTCGCAATCCAGTAGGCGCCCCTCCTTGCCCGTGCAAACAACCTGCATCCATATGATATTATGCTTCGTTAAGCATGATGCTGAAGTGGGACAGCAGGTTACCTTGAGTCCTCTGTTGGCATTGCCTGACTGAAAGCTATTAGTACAATTGTATTAAGGCTGGTGCAGGACACTATGTCGTAAAACTGGGAAAGTGAGCCAACCGACGTAAGGATGACCTGTCCAGCGACAGTCGGTCTGCACACATGGACGGTGTGGGTGTCATCACACAGGGTGTTGCATAAGTACAACTTGCCTTATGTCTGCTGGTCAACATGCGTGATCAGAGCAGCTTCACACACCATGATGCGTCAATGACTTCTCTCATACATTCTCAAATTGATGCGTCCAGAAGGATAGTGGACTGCTGAAAGGGTGTTTCTGTTCTAGTAGTTACAAAAGAGTACAAGGGCAAAACCACAAAGTGGACCAAGACATGGAATCCAACAACATCAGCGTAAGCTCAGAACTAGCAACCTTCACCCACACACAGATGCTGCAACTGCAAACCACACACACACCGAGCGTGCCACAGTGACACTGCGGGAGGGGGGTGTGCACTCAGCCCCATGGTGGTTTCAGTGTTAGCGCGGACACCCGGGGCCCCCAGTGACTAGTTTAGGACGTCCATAGGGCAGAACTAGGTGGGTAGAAAACGACCACGGGCCGTTTGGGAAATCGTGTCGCTTTTCAAAAGATCTGCGTCTCAACTTGTCAAATACCCCTGTTTCCTCAAACTTCATGGTTTGGGCCCAATTCATCCCAAACTCGCCTTTATTGATCCCAAAGCACACATAACACCATTTAAACACTATTTTTTATCTTATGTATCGACTGACGTGACACCACCTAGCTAGCTCGGATCAGGGCTGCGTATGGGTCTGGGGACTATGGCTGACCGCTCAACGCACGAGCTCTACGAGAGCTTGACACAGTTCGAACAGTTACTTTGGCATTCTTGAACGGCCGCTTAATCCCGTAGACTTTCAAGAGTCTCCTTGCCAGACTGCTTCAACATTGTAGGTAGAACACGAATGCAGATTAAAACAGATTGATGAACACGGACAAGCAACCATGGCTGCCAACATCAACAGCATATCACCTGTAGCTACAATCATCATCCACTTTGGCTACCTGCATCCATGCTGCAGCACAATACCATGCCATCCACTTTTCTTTGTCAATCCGTACGCCCAAACTGCAAATTCAGGCCCTAAGAATGCACAGCAAGAAGCATGCGCTTGACTCTGAAGCAACCAACACGTGATGACCACGCCAACTGCATGCTGCCTGCCTCGTGCTCAACATGTTCACAGAACACCGTTTGCGTTGCCTTTCGCGGACCAATGGGTACCTTTCCTTTGATATGATGTGATGTACACGGCGTGCACCGCTTGGGTACTGTTTCAGTGGAAGGGCCCTTCGAAGGGCCCTTCCACCGGGGGATGTCACAAAGTGTAAAATATTCGTTGCCTTTCGGTGCTCAAACGATACCTCTGCTGTACTGTGCTGCAAGACAGACGGCGTGTACCTTTCACACACAATCGGAAATATCATAATGGACTGCCCAGCGAAGTGTCTTAGGGGTGCACGTTACTGCACATGTCTTGTTGAACGCAACCCCTTCACCGGTACAACGTGACTGTGCAGTGCGGCACAGATGATTCAAACGCTCTTCGTGTATTTGCCATTGTGGTTTGACGACTGTTGTGCAAAGCATTTTGCATTTTGCCAGATCTAGTTGCAGATCCTCATTCGCCTTGTTGCATATGACCCGTGGTGTCCGACGACCAATGATCTACAAAGATATTCTTCTCGTTGGTCAAGCTACGGCATGTTGGAATTGACTTGTGCGTATGACACCTCTTACAGTACTCGAGACCCTGTGTATGCTACTCCGAGTACTGGTGTCTCGGTTTCGTCAGTCAGGCAGGCGTGTAGCATCTGTGCATTTGACATGTGGCCACAATTTGCAATCGTAGTACAAACCTGGATCTGTGTCAGATTCGACTTGATGTTGCTGTGGTTGGCTTATTGTGCAGCTCTGATGTTCTGTGCCGTCGGGTGCGGCTCGACATTGCGACATTTTGATCAGCACCGTTGCAAAATATAGTCATGCTTCTGGCTATGACCTCTTTGCAACATGTACATGCTGAAAGTTTATGCAGCCTGGTTAATTCATGACAACCAGCTGCTCAGTTTGCACAATACAGGGTCCTGTGTTACCGTTGCCATGTATGCTGGTGTGCTTACGACTGCGTCGCTCATCGGAAGTTTTGGCATCAATCTGAACGTCTGTAGCTGATGCATTTTGCGATTGAGATAGCATCATCGCAATTGAGCTGACGCTCTGTGTAGCCTGTGTCCCGGACTGTCACACATGCAGCTCGCAACGAAGTACAGCTACAACTGTTCTGACCTCACTGAACACTATAACAATAGCTATCGCTGCATGGCGTACATCATCGTGGATGCTGTGCAACCTGTAGTTTGCAGTTCAAAGTATCAAGGACTCGTCATTACGCTGATGCTGTCCTGGCACGATGATCAAACACGACAAGTTGCAGAGTGTACATGGTGAACGGTTCTTGTTTGTAAGGTTGCCTCTTGCATGGTATCAGTGGTCACCGTCGTGTACCCGCGAGGTACATGCTCAGCGCTGAAAGGGTGTTTTCTATGCAACCATTTCACGACAAAAGGGTAGTCAAATATAGATTCACTGACCGCATGGATGCTTCGCGGTGAAGGGTACATCTGATGTACCTTTCGCGCGGGCTTGTTGCAGCCTCGTGATGTACCTTTCACGGCACCGCGCAACCCTTTGACACCACAAAATGAACCTTTGACCACCACACGTCAGAAACCAAAAAATTTTAAGTACACTTGAGTCAGTCGTGTATCTGAGAAAGGTACAATTTGGGCATACAGCAATGAAACTCGCGCCACAATGTATACATCACACATGCCTTTCGCGGCACAGTCATGTGTACGACGACTACATTTCCGAGCCCCAAGACAGTACCCGTTTAGCATTCCACCATCCTTGTACTGGTTCTCCTGCACTGAGCGAGGGTGTACTCGCTGACAGGCCTGCTTGCATGGGGCCCGCCAGTGGCCACAAGGGGTTTCACAACAAGTGGTCAATAGACACTCCGTTCAACTTGGTGCATGGATAGTTTGTCATCTGGCAGCTGCAACCATATGATGAACGTCCACACACCATACGGAACATACTGTGCGGACAGTTGCAACATACAGCCATAGGCTATCTCTTCAAGGGGTGGCGTGTGGTACTGAGCACTGCAATGTGCTCACATGAGCGGTCTTGGGAATGACCGCCTCCTTGGCTGAAGCATATCAGTCTGGGTCCCACAAAAGATACGTGTGGTGTATCAATGCATGTAGCCAAAAGATCGGCTACAGCAGCCTTCTCCTTGTGACTCAAACGGCCATTGTGCACAATAACGGGCAACCTGGCCTGAGCTTGCAGACAACCTTGTGTGGAGGAATTATACCCACTTCCAACAGACGACCTTGCGTTGTGATTCGGCCTATGCAGGGGGGCCGTCGCTTGCGCGCGAATCTGCAGGGAACGACTTGCACACCCTCCCCCCCCGCACAAGGCCGTAGCCCCGTCTGCGTCGGACCGCTCACCACGGCCCCTCTCATCCCTCCAGTCGAGACCCCGACTGGCATTCTTCCGTCTCCCCCACATACCAGGCCCTTCCCGCCCTGTCTCGGTTATATTGGTCACCCGTTTGCCCCCGCCCCGAGGGTGCTGCGTGCTCGCCTCTGCTGTCATGGTCTGATTGCCCATGTCATGCTGGTTTTGCGACGGCGGGGTGTGTGTGCAGGATTCTAGGGCGTGTGGGATCTCGGGGCTGTTTATTGCGCCATTTTGTGCCATCGCTTCAAGTGGGCCGTTGTGAGTGGTGTTTCGGTGGAATTGGTTGTGGCATGCGTGTGTTTGTGTACAGCCTTTAGGGCAGTGCTTGTTTTGGGGTGATGCCGGGGTTGTTTGGGTTAGTGCGCTTCTTCTGCTTCCTGTTGCTTGTGCTAGCTTGCGCAGTCACCTTGATGAAAAACATCTTGGCGATGTCAGGCTGTTGCGTTAATCTCCGTGTAACACCTAGCTAGTTCGAGATTTGAAACGAAAAAGGGGAACGTTCTCCCCACAACCCGGCGAGTCAAAAAAATAAGTATGGCATCAAGTGTGGAGGAAATTGTGCTTTTGTGAAGCAGGGCCTTTGTGTTACCAAGGAAACTTGAAGGGGTCTACTGTGGGGTCCAGCACAGCCCACTACAAAAGTGGTAGAGTGCAGCATATGTAGATTTCGAGGGACCAAAAGTACATCAGGCAGTAGATGTACATCAAATGTTCGTCAAAGCGCAGTTGTTGTACATAAAAAACCTGAAGCCGGATCTACATCAGCCGATGCTGCGTGTCGATGTACATCACTCACTACACTTGAATGACATCAAATCAAGCACATTCGTCTCCTGATGTACATCTGACCGTGACTGTTTCGACGTGCGTTGTGCTTACGATGTCTATTGTGCCCATACAGGAAATGTGACGACATGGTTTTTCCTCCGTGCAGGACTTTTTTGCTTGAGAGAAGTGGTATCAAGTGGGTTTTCCTCGCAACTGATAGAAGTTTTAAACATGCTTGGGGCGACTCCGTCTCAGGTTTGCTATGCGATGCCACCTTGACCTAGTATGCCACACCTTCTGCTCAACAGCATGTTGCTACACAAGGCGGTGACCAAGTTTTTGCTTCTTATTATATGAGGCAGGGCTGTCAAGGTGTCCGGTGCAACTCGTTTCATGCCTGGTATGTGCAGGTTGCAATCTCTGGGCTAGCACCATCCTTTAGGCTCTCTCCCCATCGAGAGCTTAATCATCTGGTTTAATCACTAATGGAGATGTCCCAGTGAAGAATGGGAAAAATGTCCATGTCACAGGCTTGGTGATACGGTGAGCTCTGGTCTTACAGTGCATTGCCCACTTGCTGGATCATCCCATGCTGAGTTCAATTGAAGCTGCTATGTGCATAAGAGCTTGTAGCAGGTGATGTATAGATGTCTCTTGCAGCTTCCACCTGACCTTGTGCTAGCTCTGAAAGCATGCAGAGACACAAAGAATGCAAAGACACTTGGACCCTTGATGATTATCAACGACTTTTCTGGTGGGTAAAATTTTTAATGCTGTTGCAGACTCTTTTGTTTCTGCATGGTTTTTAGCAGTCTCTGTGATCTGCCATGACATGGGACAACTGTGCACATTTCTGTGTGCTTTGGCGCGTGTTCGCTGACTTAAATCGGGGCATCGTCTATGCAGGTTGCTTGATTGGACAAGCAAGCTGAGCTTTCAGACATGGAGCTAGAATGACATGGAATGACATGGAGCTGAGCTACACGTCTATGTGGGCAACCGGGCGGACTGGCTTTGCGGACTGGTTTTGGGTTTAGCGTTTTCATGAACCTTCACTAACCAGGTTTGCGGTTAGTTGATTGAGATGTTGATGTGCGTAAGAATATGAATTGACTGTTTGATGTACAGCAGCAGATCTGGTTGTAATCGGCTTGGTTGTACATCGCTCTGCATTGATGTACATTTGCTGTAACTGTTTATTAGCCCCGATGCATCGGAAGGTGATTTGATGTACATCATTTGTGTGCATCAGATAAGTAATTTGTGTACATTGAGACGCCTAAAAGTAGCCTCACCCCTTAGATGTACATTTGCTGTAACTGGTTACTAGCCCCGATACATCAGATGCTGTTTTGCTGTACATCAAAACGCACGCCGGGCGTCACCTGCGGATGTATATCAACCTCGGTTGACGTACATTCAGGCCAGAATAAGCTCTGCAAACACATTTGATGTACAGCAAAACACCATCGGCGGTAATTCTGCCTGCGCGCGATCTACATCGACCTGTCGTCAAAGTGCACCAATTGTTCGTCAAATGTACATCAGCACGTGAATAAATCTGTATCAGATGTACATCGAATGCGGTCTCACCATTTTTGTTGTGGCCCCATCTGATGGTTGCACACCACTCCGCCTTGCACATCCCTCGAGGCAACATCTACTGCTGATAATAAAATGCCTTCTGAGGTGCTGGTGCAAGGACCAGCTCAAATCTCATGGTGCAGAGCTCGTCAGTGTGGCAGGCCTGTCCAGTGCAGTTCACACCATTATCAACATGCACTAGGGCTCAACCTAAAACATGCACCTGACCCTACTCTGACAAAGTGAACGTCAGCATGTGGTCGAGTGGTGTGATGAGGAGCCACAATTTGTTTCGGGGTGGCATGTCAGGGGTGGATCATGGGTGGATCTTGCTGTGCTCGCGTATTATGAATATGCTGTGCTATGTTTATGACATGCCCTGCATATGCAGGTGTTGGGGAGCGCCACAAACACAAGCGGCACACCTGCGTTGCCCAGACAAGAGACGCCTCCATGGCATCATCCTCGCTATAGTCAGGTCCATATGTGTACCCTGCGTCTACGTCAACGAGGCCGCCAAAGGGGAAGCCGAGCTGGCGGCACACGATGTTGGCATCCAGCGTGAAGTCTTCAAACTCAGTGTTTAAACCTGACATGCAGATGCGGCCCCAGCGTCCGTCATGGAAGATCTCAACTCCCCCAAAGTGAACAGCGTCGCAGGCAGCGGTTGGAGGGGAGCTTCCGCGGAGTGGAATGAGGCGGACGTCCCCTTCCACTGGCGGGCTGCCCGCCTCTGCCTCGCATCCTGTAGGCACATTCGTTGCTGCTGAGAATGGCATGTACCCGGGACACTGGTGTTGGCTACTGCTGCAGTGCGCTGCCGTGGTTGCTGCGTTGCACAGGCTTGAAAAAACGGCCAGACTACTTTAGACCGGCTTGGTGCTTAATGACACCGCACATGCATTTCAGGCCGTGTGACCGAACGGCTTTTGTACGCAAAACATGCTGATAGTGTTGATGTGCGTAGAGACCGCGCCTGAGGGGTTGGCGCACAAAAGTGCGATATCAAACCTCTGATTATGAGGCCCATCCACAAAGAGGTAGTTCAGATAGCCGCCGTAGTCGATTACACAGTCAGCTAGAGTGTCCTCCGTCCCATCGCAGTCCACCGCGCGCCTCGCTGCGTCCTGAGTTGAGAAAGACGGCAGCGCCGAAGTAGACCCAGCCAGAAGCTGCGCGCCAGTGGCATAACCCAGGGTCTGGCAGGCGACTTGTGCACCTTGGCGGCCTAGGTTGTCGTACGTGGTTTGATCGTCCAAAGCAATCCAGAAGCCGTTGATGAGGAGATCGAGGCGGCCGTACTCCCATTCACCTTGCGGGTCCGCGCGGCCCCCGACCAATCTTGCGTCGCTTATTTGTTCATCAGGGAATTTGCTGTTTGGAGGACCCTGTGCGTTGCCTGTAACATGTATACGGCGCACTCAACACTTGGTTTTGGAAACGCGGTCTCATCTGTGGTAAAGTTCGGCTTTCTGACTTCAGCCTGGGGGGGCAGGCCCTGATTGTCGGTGCAAGCACCCACTAGCCCGTGTCAAATCCATAACAGTAGTGAGAATCTGCGCAGCTGGATCAATGGCCCAGCAACCCACAGCGGTATAGTGTATTGAGAAAGTACAAAAAAAGCCATTGTTATTTTGAATGGAGGGCAACTCACACCACTGCTACAGGCGCTCAGGTTGCAGGATGTAGGGACCTGGCTGGATATGACCATCTCATGCAATGACAGGGGACGCGGTTTGGAGGAAAGAACATGCCAAAAGTTCACCGTGCCGTTCGCACGTGCATCTGTAGCAACTGTAGCTTTGGTGCGCCTCGCCCCAACCGAAATGTAGAGTCAGCAGCGCACTTTCGTTGTAGCAGAAGAGCCTGGGCGTTCCGCCACAAGTCCACGTGTCACCAAACTCTGAAATCACACACTCGGTCACGGACGTCTCAGAGCCATTGCACTGGAGTACCGATAGCCATGGCGGAGACATGATCGCAGTGGGATCAGGCTGCCTGCTGTCCTCAAAGTCGCCAGTCTCATACCCCAGTTGCCGGCATGCCACCTCAGGGGCGGCCTGCATTGATGGCGCATGGCCTACTTTGAGTAATGCATCTCCCAGGGGGGGTCATGCACCAGCATGTAGTAGCGTACACAAAAGGTCCGGTAAGTCATGTGTTGCGCAGGCAGCGGGATTGGTATCAGTGAGCTGTGTCTTACACAGGGCAAGACAATGAAGGCTTCAGGAGCACGCCTGACACAATGACTGGCAATTTCGCGTCATGAAAGGATGCACAGGAGCATTCTGGACATGATGGCAGCCGCTGCTTGCATGTAGGCCAATGCTCTCAACGGCACTCACCGATAGCGTTCCAAGTGGCAGAGCAGTCATGCATACATGTTGGTTCATGGGATCGGATATGGAGGTGGCGAACAAACCTGCG
>JAUMHO010004483.1:0-15166 GCA_032360965.1 Ulva armoricana | reverse complement strand
CGCCCTCGAGCGCGGCGTCGGCTTCGCAGCGGCGCTCGCCAACTCGTGCCGGCACGTCCACCTCGGCGCCCCGGCGCTGCGCGGCCTGCAGCTGCGGCTCATCCCGTGGGCGCTCGCCGCGCAGGCGGTGACGCACCCAGACCTTCAGCCGCTGATGGGGGACATCCGCCGCGCGCGCAAGCTTCCTCCCCTCGACGTCAGCTCGGCGCGTGCACTGATGCCGCAGGTTGTCGCCGCCACTGGACACACCCACTGGCAAGTCCGCATCTCCGCGGTGCAGACACTGCAACCCCTCTGGTACCGGTGCGCCCCCGCCCTCCCCCCCCCGATCAATCACCTCCACATGCCGGTCCTGTGTGCCTGCGCTCGCACCGCTGTGTCCCCACCCCACCCACCGCGAACCGCCCGCAACGCCCACAGCAGCGGGAGTATTCGGACTGCCTTGCCAAGACAGAGTGAACGGCGGTGGGTGTGCGCTCGGCAAGCCAGTAGTCGCTGCACGCTGCAGGCACTACTTCGCGTTCTCCTCCGAGGACGTGGACACCCTCATAGACACCGCCGCCGCGCGGCTGCGCGACACAAAGCCTGAGGTGCGAGGGGCCGCGCGGCGGCTGCTGGCAGGCCTGCTGCAGTGCGCCCCCTCCGCCACGGCCACGGCGTTCCGCGCGCGCGCCCTCGCCGACTTTGCCGCCGCCTTTCCGCCGTCCGCCGGGTCCCGCAAGCGGCGCCGCGGCAGCGAGGCCCCCGCGGCCGAGCCGCAGCCGTCGATGACGGAGCAGCATGCGTGCGCGCTCGCGCTGAGCGCGGTGTGCGCGAGCCAGCCGTATGTCATCGAGCAGTGGACGGGGGACCTGATCGTTGCCCTCGCACGCGCGGCACGGGCACCCGCGCCGGTGAAAACAGCCGCGCTGGAGGCTCTGGCTGAGTTCCGCAAGAATCAGGAAGGCACATCGCGGCAGCCTCTGCGAGAGCGGCTCGCGCCGGCGGTGTGGGATGCCCTCCGGGACTCTGCTCTGCAGTCCTCGTACTTTGCCTGATTGTGGCACCTGGCCTGACACGATGGTACTACCGAGGCCTGGTGCACCGCGTGTCGGCGTTGGTATCTTGAATTCGATCAACGCGTAGCCTGACGGCACCCGATGCCAGTGTGGCATGGTAGTAGTGTCTGGACCCGGGCAGTGCTGGCAGCCGGGCTGGCTATGGCCGACAGTGATCGCCTTGGATCCGGCGGTGGAGCCGGATTGCCTCGCAGGTTTGCTGGGTGGCGAGACGGTGCATTTACTTAAAATTCGATACATTCAACAGCGGCACAACCGAGCTGTGGAGGCGTGCTCTCAGCAGGCATGTGCAGTCATTGCAGTTTTTGTGCACTTAATCCTTGGTGCACCTCTTGCTGCCAAGGCGATTATTCATGCCACGCAAGCTCGCTTCACTGCAACCATAGGCATGCCTGGTTCTCTGCCAGGAGCTCTGCTACTCTGGTGTGACCCTGGTGTGAGCCCGTGTGAGGGGGTTTTCTCTAGCGAGCCTCGGAATGCAAGGGGTTCCTGCCAGGCATGTTCCGGGTATTGTCCCCACGTTGATACGCTGAACAGTGCAGCAGAAATGATGATGGCCTTGTAGCCGGTAGCCTCATACACCTTCTACAGACACAACTTGGTTGTGTACATCATCCGTGGTAATTACGCACACAATCCACATGCCGCATCTGTTACAGGACGTGGAAGTGTTACATTTCGTCTAAGCACGTAGCTGGTCGCCTGAGAGGGCAGACAAAATCCATGGCCAAACTTAATCCATGCCGCATGCTGCACTGCCGTCAGAATCCACGCAAGACGTTGAAGCTGTGTGGCGGCATAGTTAAAAATGTGTATTCCCACTACCTCTGGTCCCTGTATCCACGCTGTTCTGGTTTTTTTTGAAATATGTACCTGTTCCGAGCAAGCTCCCAAAGCTCAACATGCCTACTTGCCAATTAAACGCTTCCCCCAATGGATGCGGATCTGTGTCTGCAGCGCCATTGTGCCCTCCGGTGATTTTGTTGAATGGCCAAACCACATTTGCTTGACCTGCACTGCGCTGTAATGAAGTGGTTGAGGCAGATTCTTGCTCTGGTGTGACTTGTGCACCAAGCTCCTGTCGCTCTCTCCGAAGTGCTGCCCGTTGACACATGTACCGGACATGATCTTTCTTGACGCGTGCGTGCAAGCTACTGTGAGTGTTTTGTATGGCTTTCACAAGCCATTCTATGCCCTCTACAAAACCTTGATCAGGCGTAGAAGCAGAGGAACTCAACTTGCCTGAACATCCGGCAGCACGCACTCTGCACGCCAGCATCAGTCAGTAACATAGATGCTTCTGATCATCTCATCCTGGGACCGAGCCAATGGGGCCATGTGTGTCGATGCGCACAAGGACGTGGCCTCGGCGGAAGGCGCTAAAACATTTTTCACAGTGTCGGGAGAGTGTGCGTGTTCCTGGTCTTGCTTGTTTGCCAGCACCAAGACGTTTTTGCGCGTTGCAAAATGATGCTGCTGGACCTGGTTAAATTCCAACCTTGCTTCTTCAAAACGAGACGTGTCGCAGGCATCTACGACGAAAACGACGCCATGGGCTTCCGACAGATATTGAGACCAAATCCTGCGTATTGAAGGGCCGCCGCCGACATCAAAAAGCGTGACAGAAGAGCCCAGAATTGAAACTGTCTTGGGTTTCGTAAAGCCTATCGTCGGGAGCGGCACCACTTGTTCTTGCCGTAGTGCCGACACAAGTGTTGTCTTGCCGGCCCCGTCGAGACCCAGAAATAGCTGCAAGTACGACTCATCGAGGCTAAACATAATACAAATGTCGTATTGGATTGTACCGATCTCGTACCAGGTTGATATCTGAGATCGCGGGTTGTGGCGTAGCCAGCCTAATGCAGTGGTTTCCCATGCCTTACGCCAAGCGTGAGCGCTTCACTGCCAGCATCCAGTCACGACAAGCTACATGCAGGTGCTTATGGCATAGATGACTTTTCACAGCAAACTGCGGGACAGCGTGCGCACGAAACGTAGACCATGTTCCCGTGTGCCGGGCAGCAACGGCGTGCATTCTGGTTTGAAGCACGAGTGTGGTCAGGTGTACCAACTGTTTTTGCTCATTAATAGGTGACATTCTTCTAATCGACGTGCACAGCAATCAGCCTTGTCCTGGCATGAGGATGAGGCAGTCAGGATATGCATGCTTTCGCTGGGATGCCTTCGCCATTGGTTGCTGGGATTAGTCTCGGACGTTGCCGTGAACGTACGTACACAGCGTTGTGAGTGATCACCTTCACATTGCATACTGGTCCAAGGCATAATCAGCAGGTTCTGCATGCAAACATGCAGTACATCTGTAGCAAAAACAAATAATTGCAATCCAGTGCTCAGCTCACTGAGGACGTTTGAATAGCTCACACTGGCTTCCTTCTATGCCACCCTCCAGTCAATTTAGTACCGAACATAAACTAAACTCGAAATCGCACACAGCCATCTTCAGCACATCTCAGCAAACCGAAGCGCCCTTGTCCTGCTCTGCTGGCCAGGAGAGGAAACCGACTTTCCCGTGTGCTGGGCGGCTTCCCCTGAGCCATGCATTGACATGGCACCAGATTGAGACTGGGGCCGCGTGCAAGATTTTGGGACAGGTGAAGCATGCCGAAAATCTACGCTATCGTTCCTAAATGATCCCCACGCCTTCACTGGAGGCAGTTTAGCGTTGCCCCGAGGCGAATCACTATGAAACAAGAGGATCTCCCCAATCTCGGGCTCAGCGTGAGCAGATGGCGATACCTGCACACCCGGGTGCGAGGGAGAGGGAGCCATGCTGTTACCGGTTAGAGGCAACTGTTGCTTCCCCGGAATCCTGCGGGGCCCGTTTGTATCCCCTTGCAGCGAGCCGCTGCATGGCGTGGTGGATTCCACTGCGTGTGGTACCATGCCAGGTTGCTTGGCATGCGATGAGCCCACCCCACCATGTTGACTGATCTGGCTACCGTCCTTGCCTATACCAGACTGATGGACGCTTGGGCCAGGATGCGATGATAGGATAGACCTGCACATGTTCTCATCCGGCCATAGTAATCCCAGGGCTTTCCATCGGGCCCTAACCAGCTGTATCGTGTCGTAATCGACATCACCCGTCGGTTCCCAGTCACCATTGATGCCTCCCTGTGCAGAGCATAGCCCCCCATCAGAATCGATTGAGAAGGACCTCTCACTTTCACACAATCCTGGATGTTCTATAGCTGCACCGTCAGTATCCTGCATCATCTCACTCTCCATGTCTCCTTCAGGCACATCAGATGGAATGGTGCGTTTGAAAGGAATCACAGTTCCACCCCATCTTCGAGAGGTGGCCTGTTCAAAAGCTGCCAGTGTTGCTCTGGCAATACTGCGTCCATGACTCCTGTTCTGTGGCGCCTTCCACAGGAACGGGTCAGTAGTGGATGCACTCGTGCTGTCAGATTGAAGTACTGCCTTCGCTCTGTTGGCCCGATCTGTGCGGACACGTCGATCCACGGCTATGAAGCTGGCTGTTACTGCGGAAATAAGCCAATCCAAACCAGCCTCCAGCCTCCAGTCTGGTGCTTTGGCGCCTGAGTGCAGTTTCGCCTTGCATGGATAAGCTTGCACTCTGCGAAGCGGGGAACAAGTGAGTAGTCAGCACCAACACAGTGTTTCAAACCGCAGACCAAGTGAAGCACGTCATTGTTGGCGAGATAGTGGGGCACACAGTGGTTCTGAGTACTGTTCCAGGGACAGCCTGAATGCCAGTTCTTCACCCGACAGAGCCCCAGCCAGATCTTGCTTGTTGGCCAGCACAAGCACGTGCTTGTCCTTTCCACACGGATGCTGCAAAAGGTGTCGAAGTGCCATTGCTGCATCTTTGTGGCGGCTGTGCCCTGTGGCATCCACAACAAACAAAATTGCATGCACTTCAGATAGGTAATCTTTCCATGCTTTCCGATGCTCCAGCCTGCCACCTAGGTCATAAAGTCGCAGCAAGGTTTTCTTATACAGAATTAATGTGGGTTTGGAGAAATGCGTTGTTGGCTGTGGTTCCCATGGCTTCAGTTGGAGTGAACTGACAACTGATGTTTTCCCGGACTGGTCCAGACCAACAATAAGCTGCACTAGCAGAAATCCTCAGTGTTCGTTCCTTTCGGCGCGAGACTTGTACAATCAAAGAAGAGGGACTCGTACGATGTTCAAAGAGCGACGTCCGGGATTTAAAGGAAAGCATCGGCAGCATGTCTGACCCATGAACTGGTTAGAGCAATATGCTTCACATGTAAAAATCTGTACCGGTTACATCTGAGATAATTTGACAGCGGTCTGCAGGTCTTCGACGAAATGTCCCGGCACCGCACGCGAAAGGAATATGCATTCAAACAGGCATTCGCCAATGACTAAGCTGGCAAAAATGTGTTACACTCAACAACATGTGGTGGAGAGGTAGCTAATCCCAGCATCTGCTAAGTTCCCAAGATCCTGCCAGCACTGCATGCCAAACAAAACACTGCAAATGCCTTGCCGTCCAACAGGTTGAATGATTGACAGAGTAAAACCTTGCAGCGCGCTTTTCGACCGTGCATCCTGTTCTGGGGGTGAGAGATGCTCTGACGCAAGTGGCGTCAGGTATCTCACCGCAGGAACAATAACCTCACCGCAGCGAGCGCTGTGTCGCTGCCCCGTACACCGCGTGTGGTCCTTCCGGCAAACGCCTTCTTCATTGGCAAAACGTGGTCTGAGCCATGTGCATGCTCACCCAAACACACAGTATCGGATTTTTGCATGCGTTCGAAACGAGAGTACCCGTGGCACATTGGCCGAAAGAAGAAATACCCGTTTGCGCAGATTCGAGGGCAACTCGTTACCTGTCACAATTACGTTCGTTGCTCTCAGCTAGTCGTCTGTTTTACCTTCAGTAGCTAGTTTGTGTCGGAATGGAACTGCCAGGTGGGCACGACGCTGGCGCGACAGGTGACGTGCCGGATAGAGCCACGCAAAACAAAGCAACGGTGCAGCCAGCGGAAAGTGCAAAAGGAGGAGACTCACTACAGGCGAAGTCAGGATCGACCGTAGGAGACGGACAGGGAGTGGCGGTAGAGAGTGCACCAGTTGACTTGACACGGCCTACTGACGAGCAAATATTATCGTACGAAAATCAGATAAGGTGAGAAACGCATGCCCAGATAGGATGCATCTCATTTGCAATGCCTGTTATGCACAGGTGTGTATGATGTGAAAGAATATTGGGCCAATGTGTGCCTGTTCAGGGATGAACAGCGGCAAAAGCGGCCACTTCTCGGCGATAAAGAACAGACATCTTCTCTACGTGAGGAATATCAGGATAGCAGCGTTACTTTTGTCGCCAAAGTGGAGCATCTCTGTTCAGAGTACACATTTGTGCGGCGAACGAGGCAAGATGGCAACTGCTTTTACCGTGCCTTCCTCTACGGGCTACTCGAGGCGCTTCTTATCTCCTGTGCTACCGAGGCCTCCCAAGCCATGCTTAAGATGATGCAGTCGTTGAAGCAGATGCTCATAGATGCCGGATTCATGGAGCTGGTGTTTGAACATGCCATGGAAGTCCTAGAAGACTTGTTGAAGGCAGTCGCTAGCACGGAGGTGTGACCTAAATTTTGTATTACGTGCTTTGCAACAATCGTCCACGTTTAGCGCACACAGAGCATGGCCGCTTTCCGCGAAGGGGCAAGGATGTTGGATTCGGACCTCCACTGTCCGCCCACAGCACACTCTGTCCAAAGCGTGCCAGCTGCTTTACCTTGCAATGACAGTGGCAATACTGAATGCCAGTGTCAAGGCGCTCTAGTTGTGTACACGCAACGCTTTTCTGGTGGCAGAGCATCAAAATGCAGTGCAGAGATCAAGGCTATGTGTGCCCTGCGCCTCAGCACTCTTTGCCCGGGTCTATTCGGCAGCCTGTCACCGGTGGCACATCCTAAAGTCCTGATTGCACTGAAACACAGACTGTGGGTCGGATCACAAAGAGTTTGCACTGGATCAGATCTCACAAGTTCAAACGCTCTGCATCCACGCCCGTTGCGGCATGCATCTCTGGAGGAATCACACCGATTGCTCGTGCAACCGTTCTTGGAGGCCCACTGTAACTTCTGGCTCCACAGGGACACCGCCCCCCTACGCACGGGTATCTCAACGTCCATGCGACTGTGGCGACATGAACCAGCCATCACCCTCCGAGCCGGCCTGTCCGATCCATCCATATCCAAGAAGCTGCCGGCAAGCGTCCCCCACACAGGCTGCATACTTACAACACAACCAGGCCTATTCCCCAGTTGGTGGCAACCTGTACTGTGCACACGTATCTGTGTGTTTTGCCGTACTCACAGCAGCTGTGATTCCCACAGCAGTGCTTGCCCTGATCCGCTTTTACGTCCCCAACAGATACCGCATACATAGTTCGCAAGCCTGGTGGCTGCAAGGCCGACTTCCTCTATCATGCAGACACGAGAAGCCGACTGCGCTCGTTGGGCAGGTCTCCTGTGTCCAGGGGAACGTGTTTGACGCAGTGCCTTGCCGTGTTGAGCTTATGGCCCCGGTAACTATCGGAAACCCATCCCCAATGGCTGTGCGGCAGCTGCGCGTTGAGCACTGCCTCGCGTGCAGGACCGCATGGAGCCCGGGGAGCTCCTCGTGCGCCTCAACGACGACGACGTGTGCAACATGCTCGTCATGCTCGTGCGCTTCGTCGCGTCCGCGCACGTCTCGCGCCGCGAGGACCACTTCCTCCCCTTCATCCTCGGCATGGTCGACAACTGCACCGGCGTCGACGACTTCCGCCGACGCCACGTCGAGGCGATGGGCGAAGAGAGCGACCACATCCAGGTCGTTGCCGTCGCCGAAGCCTTCCAGGCACGCCCCCTGCCTGTCGTATGCCCAATGCAACATCCATCCCCCCCCTCTCCCCCCCCGCCCGCTCTCATCTGCGCCACAGTCGGAGACCGCTGATTGGGCTGCGTGGCCTGGCCACGCGGTCCAGCCCGCCCCCACCGCCCCACCCCCCTCCCTCCCGACCCCTCCCTGGTCCAGCGACACCGACAACAGGAGTGCGGCAGAGCAGAGCATACCGTCTGAATCAAACGTATGCATGAGGCCATCGGTGGTCCTCCCGCTGCGAGTGCCCCGCATTCACGCCCCACGAGCCACGCCGGTAACTGCCACGCTTCTGCACCGCCTGCCGCACCTGCGATGGCCATCCCGGAGGGGCCGTGTCTCCGCCGCACAGATCGGCAGCCCCGGCGCCGCACGCCGCCACAGCCACATGCGGCTACGGCTCTGTGCTGCGACACGGGTGGCGGTCAGCCGCCGTCCAGCAGCACCGGCTGCGCCAGCGGTCTTGAGTGCCCACTGCACCGCCTCACTCGCGCAAACACCCCCATCCAGGCGCGCCATCCCATCCCCGCACCCTCGCGCGCCATCCCATCCCCGCTGGGCGCACCCATGGATGACGGGCGCAAACACAGCCATCCAGTTGTCCCCGAGCGACCACCGCATCCCGTCTACACTCTGTGGGCGTGCCTGCACAGCGCCTGTGGCCGATGTGCCGCAGTCTCCGCTTGCATGGCGACCATGCGCTCGCGGCTCCCCGCTGCGGCACCGAGCTCATCTAGCAGCATGCTGTTCTGGCAGACACACTGACACACTATCTGCCAGGCTGCTGCGCTGCATCCGCACGGTGGCCGACGTTATTTTCACAGCGACATGGCGGGGTTGCGTGCTGCCCACAGCTCTGGTGCTGCACTCCAGCGGGGAGTCGCGTCGTCTCGTCCACGACCGGCGGCACTCACACTTCCGTGGGTACAGGTGCCGGTTCTGGTGGTGTATCTTGACAATTCGGGCGGCTCAGCGGACGGCAAGATGGCCTGCAACACGCACCTCTTTGAGCCCCTGCAGCCGTTCCCGGGGGCTCAGATTCCGCAGGTCACAGTGCTGTACCGGCCCGGGCACTATGACATCTTGTACAAGTAGAGGTCGGAGGCTGGAGTCGGTGGCCCCGCTGCGGGCGTATGACCGCATCGCCGTGTCCTGAAGAACGGTGCACATGTGTCTAGGGTGGCGAGTACAGGGCTGCCGACCACTGGAATATACACGGTGGTTGAGTGAGTGTAGAGGTGGTCAACACGATCTCGCGATTGTCTTGGGATAGGACAGCAGCTGGAGCCGTGTGATTCGTGTCCAGGAACCTGTTGAGGAGCTACCAATAGGCATGCTTGGCTATGATTTCTGCTGCCGTTGAGTCGTTCGACGGTCTTCCCTGACTCGAGTGTCGGCGTTGCTGTTCTTGCCATCAAGCCAGGTGCCTGTGAGCAATTCGCTTACATGCATTTATGACGATCCCGTTAATTTCGTGCCTAGCTACGATGCTGGGTATGATACTGCGCATCCACAGTTAAGAAGTGCTAGGGCCACGAGAAGACTTTGGACTCTGTCTTTGTGTAACGCACAGCATCGGCAGCTTCCGTTTCAATGGTATCAGTGAGTACAGGTAGGCATAATGGAATGTCGACATGGTGCCCAGAACAGGGTGGCAACGGGGCCCGGCACTCCCCCAACCACGTTCACCCAGAGAGCGCAAAGCCTGTCATCCCAATCGATGCTTTGGGACATCTCACAGACATGTCATACCATATTGGACGGCACTGTGGGTCGGAGATAGCGGTTTTACCCACGAAGGTCCTGGTCGGACCGCCGAAAGTGACCGATTTGCCCAAATGACGCAAATCGGTTCCCAATCAATTGCCAATGGATCCAACGCGCTGAGAACAGTAAAAGACTCTATGATCTGCTATACCTGTTACTTTCGACCTGCTTTGGCTGCTGACATCACTTTGAGTACCCCAGAGTGCATTCGGCAAGAAGGGCTGCGGTGTTGGCAGCAGTGGCGGGGCTGTCTGCAGCAGATGCAACATCCAATGACATGCTCAGTGCTGAAGGGGCTGCTGGTGACGATGATGGGTTCGTACACAGTGGCCTCGCCTCCAGCTACAGGATCGTGCGACATCCACGGAGAAGCAAGACGTAGCTGGGGGAATCATGACTGACCCTAACTACTTCAACATATTTGGGGGAATCATGACTGACCCTAACTACGTCAACATATTTACAGCCACGCAGCGACAAGCATGGTTGTTGTCGCAGGAAACAATCCTAAAAGTTTCAGCCACGCCTGTGGCTTCCTCCAAGCATGGGTAAATCACTGACACCTACTGCCTCCTGAGTCTTGTGATACATATCGCGCCAACCCGGCAGCTAACGCCATACACAGGACCATTCCTTGATGTCCTACCTGAACGAGCCTGGCACAACCAGGGATGGGCCTGGGCACAATCCATCATCGGCGTGTGTTGTCCCTGTCCTGCTTGACCCCGCCGGTGCCCTGGGCCGTCACCCCCCTGGTGTTGCAAAGCATCATTGCCTGCGCCTGGTTGCTGCATTCCTGCCGGCTGTGTCCTGTGTTGTGTGCACTCGGCAGCCCCTTCCTGCTCCGGTCCTGCGCAGCTTGTATCTGCCCGACTGGTCGGCCCTGAAGATGTGGCTCCGCTGTGTGGCGCCCCTGCCTGCTGCTGCCCCTGCGGTTGTGCCCCCTCCTGCGCCCGTTCTGCACCTGAAACGGAACGTCTGACAAACTGTTACAGGTATACCCAGTCCGAAGTAACTACCTCGGACTATCGCATGTAAGGCTTCGGTGTACCTTGCACATATTCATGGGCCTGATTTCACACTACAGCAGCATGACACCTCACGGCACCCTCACCAAGCCAAGGCTGAACTGCATTCCATATCAGCACCTGTCCGCCCCTACCGGTATCGGTGCTGTGGCCGGTGCCCATTTGGGCTTATCGTGATTCCCGATTCAACAAAAAAAATTATCTCTTGTGTTTTGCTGGGGTGACATGCTCAGATTCCATCATCAGACTCACTGACTACAATCTGTATTCGATTGTGTGGTTGACAATTAGATCAAAGTGGCATCAACTTGTCACCACCAGCCCCTATCACTACACTGAACATACTGTATGGACGCAAGCCAGTGCGTAACAGCTGCAGGCAGTTCATACTGAACACCCGAGATGTGTGGCTGGCAGCCCGAGGACCGACCGAGTCACGCTAGAGTCTACTCTTCCTCGGGATTATACCGCTCGATGGTAACATCGGTTTCCGGAGTAATCTCACTGATCCCTGAGGGGTCATACATCACAATTTCCCAAGGCTGGGGTACATCCAACAGCTCATTTAGCGCCCCAACAGTCTCTAGGATCTTAACTTTGTCACAATCCTCCCCGTCTGCACAGCACAGCGCACGTCGAAGCGGCCACGGTGGCTCGTCTTAGAGCCCTGCTCACCATGAACACTGTGTTCTACTGATCCACAAGTGAGTCTACTGCTCAGGTAGGCCAAGCACGCAACAGCACAGATCACATCAATTCACGGACCAAGCTGTTGACGCAGTCATACACCGGAAGATTGTGCAGCCTGATGGGTTTTGCATGTGTGAATCAAGTGATGCCTTGCACTGTGCAGGGGCCACCACTGGGCCTGGTTATCCGACCAGGCACCCTGGCAAAGGTGAGGATCACACCCATAACAAGGCTGGACGCATATGCTGCGAGGTTGGTCACTGCATTCCCGAAATGATTGTAGATGCTATCGATATGCCGCTGCCCATCAGCCTGGATCTCAAACTCTAGACTGGGCACAGTAAGCCTGGCAAACTTGGACTTGTGGGCAACTCTCCACAAGTCCTGGCCGCTCCTGATCCAGAATGTCTGCTTTGTGGGCTCCCACTCTTCCTTTGGTGGGTCTGGCTTGATCTGCAAGCAAGTGCAGCTCATGCACAGCTCAGTGGTGATAGCAGGACACCGTGCAGAAACTGGCACTTGACACTGCACGGCCACGTGCTGGGTGCAGGACCATGGCGCAGCCGAGAGCCAGCAGACATGGTCAGAGATCCCAAGGCCTGGCACGCTGGTACCCCTTGTTGCACGCCCTTCGCGGTGTCATCAGTCAGGCACCACCGTGTGGCACCACAGAAACAGTGGTGAGCAGGAGCATGGGAGCGCTGCACCTCGGTGGTAGATGACCGGTACCACTGGATGGGATGTCAGTGGCGTGCCTGGAGGGGAAGGCGCAGAGCTTTGGGCACGGGCAGATTGAAGCTCTGCACTGTGGTGAGCCTCGATGACGCACACAAGCTCGATGACACTAACACGCTTGACGACGTTGCTGCCGGGCTGAGGTGCATGGGAAGTATGGCGGGGGCGACGGGATGCTGCGTGAGTCGGGCGCAAGTGTGGCCGGGCGGGTGCACACCCGGGAGTGTGGCCGCAGATGATTGAAGCAGATCATGCATGGGCACGTGAGGTACGTAGATCCACGTGAGGTACGTAGATCGCTCACGAGTGGTGCGCACCCGGAAGACATGGCCGCCGGTGACCTTCTCCTCACATTTAATCTCTACTATTGGGAACCTGGCGATGAACTCGTGGAAGCTCGAGTCCATAGCGTCCTCAAACTCATCAATGTCCTCGTACCTGCACAATCGGAAAGACGTTTACAGCGACAGCAGAGCTGGGGTGATGACGTCGGCCATGGTGGTCACTCCCACTGCTTTTGCAAGACTCTCCCGGCACGTGACACCTGACAAGAGCACGAGGTGGAACCAGGCGGGTGCACAAAAGGCTGAACAGCGAAAGATTCCACGGCTCAACCCGGCCTGTGCAACAAGCAGCATCAGTGGTTGTGGTGTGTGGCGAGGACATTCGGGTGAAACCGGGCTCCGTCTGGCCGAACAGTATAAAAACAAGCAAAGACGCTGGGTTCAGCATCACAGCAGGGACTGGATCGATAAAGTGGACCAGGATATGCGCTTTTAGGAAGCATACCTAGCCACTGATCATGCATCTCGAGCAGAACAGACAACCGCGAGACCCGCCCTTGAGTAGTTGTACACCAGCACAGCATACTACTCACAGAAACAGCAGCATGTGAGTGTGCAGCGACCAGGGCGAGAGCAGACGTCACACAGCACAGCTGACAGCTCAGTCTACCATAGGCACCTCGACCAAATTGGTTTCTTATTCCTAAGTGTGAGCACACAGCGACAATGGTGTCCTCTCATGTGCTTGCAAAGACCCGGTTTGAATCACAGCATTCAACGGCTTCCAAACACCTTCAAGCCCGTCCATCGGTTCAGGGATCAACGAGACGGCTGAATCATGCTCAACGCGTCATTTCAGGGATTTTGGGATGAACGCACGATGTGTTGTGCAAGAGCAGGGGATCCATGAATGAAATGGGCAACACATGCGCATCTGTGAATTCAATCAGAGACTCACGAACCGTCTGTGACCGCCAACTAACGGGCGGAATGTGCGTGGATGATGCAAGGTGGGTACAGCTGTGTGTGCAGGAGCTGAGCTGCCTACAGAGCTCTTGTCCCTGGCTTCCGGGACACACATGCAGACCGAAAACAGGTTCAGGCACACGGCGACAGTAGCTGACGACGTCAGTCGCAGCGGTACGACGGCATGATTTGAAGTGGAGTAGAATAGCGCACCCGAGCTCATGGCACAGCAAGTTGCCTACAGCTGTCACTGGCATCCACTCCATGGCCGGAGCATTGATTTTTGTTTCGGTATACATCTCTTCTAACGCCTTCAGAATGCGGTCAACTTCTTGATGGGATATGTTAATCTGCTTGATGTTCTCCACCAAGCTCTCCACATGGCGTCCCATTGTCCTGCATTGATACAGCATCCTACACTGGTACAGCAAGAACAGCTCTTAACGCACAGCATGCCCATACACAGGCCATCCCACCTTTTCCATTCATTTTGTTCAGGGGCCTGTTTGAAACTGATGGAGTTAGCATGCGATCACGGCGTGACTTCCTTCTGTGTTCCGTTTGCCGCCCGACAACATATGGTCGATAGATTCACACAAGGCGCGAAGGAGCCATGTTGCAGATAATAGTAGCTGGTGTTACAGTAAGGTGAATTGCTTCAACGGAACGCACCAGAAATACGCAACGCCGAGTGTTTAGCAGCTGACTGAACGCGCCAGTTGTACAGGGGCAGGAATGTCAAAACTATATACGATCTACACGAATAGACGGCTGTGATGCAAAAAGCTTTCACCGATCGTGCAAAGCTGATTGATTTCAAGAGCACAGCACCAAAATGCTGAATGCGTTCCGATGACGAAGTCGGGAGAGCAGGATCTTCAAGTCTTGATGCCAGTGACGCGAAGTTTTTATATTGGACGTGACGTAGACGGAAGTGGAATGTGTTCAAGTACTGTGTATACTTGCCTGTTGCAGCGTGCTGATTTGAGTGCTCACGCGATGCTTCAAAATGACTGCTTACTACAATTATATTGATATATACAACATTTTCCTCGTTTCTTACAGACCAGCACTGATGGTCTAGTGGTATGATAACCGCCTCCCATAAGTATAGTGGCTTGAGGGACCTCGAGAGCACGCGGTTGACCCGGGTTCGATTCCCGGTCAGTGCGTTTTTGCCCCCCTGATCGTGGCCATTATTGGTATGCGTTGTCCAAAAGTCTTTTGCACAACCGCAAGGCCCTCGCCACCGTACCTGACCTTCTTCTCCACATCCTCTACCTATGGTCCTGCATCATCGGCAGCTGCGCTTGCCTTCACGCCAACACCTCCACCACTGCGGAGGCACAGTCCCTGGGGTAAGCTGCGGCGCAGACCGACATGCACTGCTCGCCTTTGTACCTGCTCTCCTGGGGAATGGGCTTCGCCTGGGTCGCTGCATTCAACCTGCTAGGGTAATGAGCTTTGCACTGATACCAGTGATCAACGCTGCCTGATTCCAGCAACGGCACCGCTTCCAGCAAGACCCCAAGCTACCAGAGCTCGGAACAATCATTCCGCGACTCAAGTGATCCAGGAGCGCACAAGAGGATGAGTGGGCAAAAAAAGAGGAAAAAAAAAAGAAAAAAGCCCACTCGGATATCACGCCAAACCCAAGTGGGCATCGGCCATAGCGTCCCTACTAGTAGGGGCGGGTAGGATGGATGCGTCAACCACATCCAACAAGTCAGAACAGGGCGGGGGAAACACATCG
>JAUMHO010004472.1:0-15198 GCA_032360965.1 Ulva armoricana | reverse complement strand
CAGGGGGGCACGCGGAATCAAACCCAAGACCTTCCGAAGAAGGGGTCAGCTTTTATAGCGTCCTCCGACCACTGGACCAATGTGATGCAGCGCATGCTATGGCTGATACCCGTCTGGGTCAGGCATGCATATGATGCCTGCTTTCTGTCCAATTTCACTTCCGTTCTTCAAATTTCCCAAGAAGCTTAGCGGCTCGAGTTGCGCAAGACTTGCTATACGTATACACGACGTCGTGTCGACGGAGGAGGACTATAGGGCCGAGCGGCCTGGGCACCACAACACAGCCGACGTGGACGGTGTTGGGTCTCACTCTCAGAGGCTCAAAGGCTTAGAAGGGGGATGCCAGATGGGGCCCCCTTGATGGGCAAAGGAACTGGAAATTTTGCACTTCATCAAGCGGCATGTCAGCCCTCTTGCCTTTCCCCAGCAAAAAGGCGAAGTGGAAGTACTAGGTTTCCACAGTAGAATGTCTAGTTCTTTGTGCCCCTAAAAGGGCCCTAAGTGGCATCCCTCTAAACGCAACTGGTGCAACGAAGTGGAGTGCAAGGACAGTCGCATCGAGCCTCTACGTTCATGGCATCGCCCCGACGCCGAGATGCAACCCTAACCGTCCAACTGGTTTTTGTACATGTGGGGGCGCTGGCAGCTAACATCCATTGCCGGAGGTCGAGCTGCTGCACGGTTTGATCAAGGCGTGGATCAAGGCGAGCAGCTACAGGACGCAGCCGAATCGGGTGATGTGAGATGTCGGTACTACTAGGTGGGTGGGCCATACGGCGGTACTAGCATCTGGGTGGAGGCCGTCACGGCCGTGCCCGAGGTCGCCGTGGTGGCTGCCCACGCACTTGCAATGGCAGTCCTCCGAGGACTGAGTCACTCGGCAATCATTCTGATCATGCTGTTGCTGGGGGGTGATGCGTTTGCCTTGGAGTCCCGGATGCGACGAGGCCTGGGAGAACTGATACTAGAGTACAAGCTAGTGTTAGCAACTGCTGCGATCGGGACACCGGCCGCGGCTGCTGGTAGCACCTGCGCCGTGCCAGCTGTTTTGGGCGATACATAACTACTATTGGAAACTAGGTGCAGATCTTAATGGCGGTTGCTGGCTGGGGCCAGGCAGGGAAACCTCCTGTCCACAAGAATGTGTTTCCTATGATGAAAAACGGCCCCCGCTGTGTACGCGTAGTCATGCACCGCCTGCTCATCAGCTTGGGGGAGGGCCCACTGTGAAAGCTGCATCGCGGTACCATGCGCATCCAGTGCGGACCCGGAGGTCGCTATGCAGTAGCGGCCAGGCCTTTGGCCATGCCGAGGTAGCTCAGTGCCTCGAGCCTCATTCTCACACTCACTGTACACATGTACATTGAGGTCCAGAGCCCCGTTCACCCCCCCCCGGGCCCGCCCCTCCGAGGTGTCCGGCCAGCCATCCCATTCCCCCTACAGCCACCCCCCTGCAGCTGGCCATCCCTGACCTGCCCCGTGCTGCGTGCTGCGTGCACCGGTCCTCAGCGCCGCTGAGACAGCGGGGGGGGGGAGTAGAGGCTCGTCTCCGCCTGCGACCTGCCCCACAGGCGTAATGCCACTGGCAGTGGAGCTCGAGGGGCGTGTCGTCGCTTGACGCAGACTTGCGTAGGCATGTAGCTTTAGTTAGATCTAGAGTGGTGCAGCATGCAGAGGGTGGTTGCCCCTGTCCGCCCATACCGGTAGGGGTACTGTGGCCGATGCCCGTATGGGTTTGGCGTGATGACCGACGTCTCTTTGTCTTTTTCCTTGCGCTCCCAGGCCTGCATTGTCCCGGGCCATCGACCCCGGCCGTGTAGCGATGCAGCAGCGGCCCGGGGTGGGCTTGCTACTCGTAGGCTGCCCCATATGTGTCGTAGATGTTGGATGTATTGGTGTGCGTATACCCGGTGACGTGGCACGCATGTGGTACATATACGACAGTATGGCACGTGTGGTGTGGCTGCGGTGCTACAGGGTGCTTTTGTGCAGAGTGCAGTACCACTTCAGAGTGCAGTACCACTTCAAGTTGTCGTGCGCCTACTGCGTGATTTGCCGCCCTTGGAAATGTCAGGCCTCTGCTCCATTGTCCACAGAAACTCACTGGCCTTCTCAGCATCACAGTTTCAAGCTTGCTGTGTGCTTGAGGTGGCATGCATTGGGTACAGATACAGATCTGAATGCAACACAATTCCATGTCAGGACAGGAGGGCACTCACGCAAACCTGGACGTTGCCCTCCCGCAGCTCCTGCATCCGACACTTCCCTTCTCACTACCCCGGTCTCCCCTACAGAATATGATCCCATTCGAGATTTTGCCGTGGGCGCCGATTGCAGGTCATGTGCCGAACCCATGCATGGCGCGGGCGTGACGCGTGCGTTCACCGCAGCAAGCACCATGGACTGTACTTGAAAGCCATCGTGGCGCTTAGAAGTACCTCGGAATTGCTTCCTGATCGGGCTTACACAGGTGGCGTTGCTGGTCATGACCAGCGGGAGCCTGCGTTGGCGTCGTTTACGAGTGCTCCGGTAGCCATCGAGAGCGACCAATACATGGCACACGCATGCGTGACACGTGGAAAGTTGCACAGGGGTCGTGAGTGCTCATGCACCTGTGGGCACGAGGCAGAATAGTTCGATGCAATGTATGAGTTTATGTATCGGTTGTGACAGCATTCCACTGCAAAAGACTATAAGAGTAGTTTTTCACTAGGGAATCGTCAGTTGAGTTTTCTGTTGTTCGTCAGTCGAGGTTGAGGTTTATTCTGCGGATTCATCACGGCGTTGGTACTGGAAATTTTGAAATTCGTCGCGTGTGCACAGCCGATACGGGCCGTCGGCAACGACCACAAGACACCGCTCCGGGCAAGCTGCCCTTTTCATCAGTCATCGGCCAATCAAAATTACTCTTCGGTGACGGCCCAGAGTAGAAGCCCGCAGCCCATCAGCGACAGCCCCCCACACCCCACCCCAATTCCAGCAACCAGCGTAGTGTCCGAACTGATGTCTCTTGTCACAGGGCTTCCGAGAAGAGCTCGCACTCCAGGTAGCTCGCCTCGTTAGCCCCGTCGCCACTGTTGACTGGATCAGCGTAAACATCTGAGGTGTGCCCCCATCTGAGGTGTGCCACGCAGCCGCGCAATCTCATGCCTTGCAGCGTGCGGCATAAAATGTGAACGTTCCGCTGCACAGACTCAGACCGCATTCCGCGCAGACTTTATGCCAGCCCCGCGACTAACCGCCCTTACAGCGTGCCTGTTCGGACCTCCGAGCCGCAGATTAAGCTTGTCGACTTCGCGCGTGCCTGAGCCCGCTCGCGAAGCGCTGCGCCGTGGTGCGGCCCAGCTCGTGCGCAGATCGAACCAGCTGACGCCTGGCTGTGATTAACTCTAGCTACCTTCGCCACCATGACGATGCACTGCTGCAGCCTGGCAGTAGTGATTGTACGCGACAAGCTGTGAGCTGGTCATCGTTGCTTGTTGCATGTGCGCAAGCATGTGTGAGTTGCCGCGCGGGTCGTTTGAAGTGCGTGCGCGCGCGCGCGCGCTCACGCATGCACGAGTGCGCACTTGTGGTACGTCGAATTGTGTCGGCGACGCTCCGCGAAACGACACTTTCGTAATCCCTGCGCAGGGCCGAAGCACAGATCCATGTCCAACATCACAGGGCATGTTGCTGTGCGGACCCGCCCAACATGGGTCGGCAATCTGTGTTTGTTCGGACACAGCGGGTTTTACGTCGCGATTGTACCCACCGGACGCGTGGCTCCCTGGTCCAGACACTATCGGGGCTCGTGCTGCATAGATCAATTGTGACTCGTAAACTCAGCGCGCGAGCATCGATTGCGATGACTGCATGCGAGTCAGAGTCAAAAGGGCATCATCATACACACATGCATGCACGCTTCGACACGTCTATTGACTACATTTGCCAGTTTGTTCCAGTAGCGCCCGTTACGTCAGCATGCTGCACCTCGCCTGACGGATGTTGTCAGACGGATGGTGTCACGTTTATGTCTGTGGCAAATCAGTACCCCCCATACAACCAGAAGCTGCTAAACAGGTGCTGTTAAAGTATATACGCTGTTGCATTGATCTCGACACTTTCATTACATCCGCGGGCCTTGATCATTCAACCAACGCATCGAAGCATTTGCTGCCACACCAGCTAAAGTCAGAGAAGACGAACGTCCAGTAGATCAGTTTAACGTGTTTCTTTCGCAAGGCGAGTTGTCGCTCTTCGAACTTGTGCGATCCTGACAGCTTTGTGCTCTGCTTGTGGCTGCCAGGCTTCCTATCCAGGACCACTCAATCGGATCGCAAAATATTCTGTTCAACTGCTCTAGTATGTCATGAGCTGCTCTGATGCGACGCCGGTTGGTGTTATGTCCTGCGACATGCGATGCCGTGACCATGTCTGTGTCGAACATGCCTGCGGTTTAGTGTCCTCCTTAAGCCAGGACCGAACGTCCACCTCATGGTGCACTGCCTTTGCTCGGTCCCGCTTGGTCTGGCAGGGTGGAATACATGCAAAATACGCGTGTGGTGTGGTTGTATGTATACAGTGTGATCTTGTGAACCGTTCGCCTTGTGGCTTTGACTCATGCGTGAATTCCCTTGCAAGTCATGCCAAAACCACCTCCTGAAATCCGCGATCCCGTGCTGACGCAGGAGACCTGTATGCGCAGATTGATATAAGCCGCTGTATCTCCACTGACTGTGGACTCCAGGCTCTTAAGCGTTCCAAGTCAAGTCAGCCACCGGCGAATATCAGAGATGCGCTTGACTGGCCTGTTACGTGCCATCGCGGCACGCGCAAGCAATCCAGATGTTTACGATGCGGGCTTTGATGAGCTGTCGATGGATGGCGAGCGCACGGAGGTGGACAGCATTGAGGTGCGTGAACGGTCGCTGCGATGCCACGGGCCTGTCTGGTCCCAGTTATCGCCTCGTGTTGCGCCACTGCCAAAGCTGCTTGCATTATCTTGTACATGGTTGTATACCCATCTTGGCAGCATGGTTACCTTGCCACGATGATCGGGTGATTTCAGTGCATGGACTGCTGTGTCACTCTGCTCAGGTTTCACCATGCCGGCACAAGATGTCAAAAAACACATTCACATGTTGGCAATATGTTCAAAATGCTATATAAATGCTGTGTAAATGCTTCTGGGTTGCAGGGGTCAACAGACGGCTGGGCTCGCCGTTCCGGCACCATCCGGCCTTCGGGCTCGACGTCAGTACTGACTACTACTCTGGCAACCGCGACCCGCGCAGTGTCCACTCAACCAGAGCATGTAGCGGTTCCATCACGCCCGCGTACGCCAACCGTATGCATTCAGCCGGATGAGTCTATCGCGGTCGCATTCAAGACGTCGTCTCGCGCGTCGTCCGTGCGGGCACAGAGCCCCCGATCGGTGGACGTGGACTGTGCTGGCATACCAACATGCGACCGGCATGAGCACAATGATGAATTTCACGGAAGCCAGCCGGTCAGAAGCTGCCCATGCGATTCAAATCAAGTGCCAGGAGTCGAATCCCCCAGCGCCAGAAGGCTCGCTGCGCGCTTAGCCAAGCACTCGGCCCCACCTCAGCTCAGATGTTCCCCAGCATATCCCACTCCAGCCACAACACACAAACATGGTGCCTCGGCTCCCAGCTCGTTTTCTTCTGCGGCCTCCGGCGCAGCATTGCCTCCGCATCCACACCGACACGCAGACTTGACGATTCCAGCGAGCGGGCTGTCAAACATGTACAGCAACAACCCACACGTCGCCTACGCTTCGAACACTGCTGATCCAGCAGTAGATCACGTTGACAACAGCATGTACCCCTCCGGCTGTGTTCCGTTCAGCAGGCTTCCAGCGCGGGCGCTGCCTTCCCCTGCATCAGAGTCTCGCCTCCACCTGTGGCTGCAAAACGACGTGTTGAATTCACACGTTTGTGTTTGATCCTGTTAGAGACCACGCGTCTAGGTTCAGCGCTTCACAAGCAGCCAAGCCAGCCATGGAACCAGCCTGTGGTGCCATCTGGGCAACAGGAGCAGCAGTGTTCCTAGCGATGGTGTATTCCTGCTTTACACAGTGCAGAGCGTGGCAGATTGTCAGAGAAAACTGTCTTCTCCCGATTTGTCCCCACCTCCGCACGTTCTGCATCTTTCCATGGTTGCAGTCGAACCTAGTCACTGACTGGACCCATATGTCAGGCAGGCAAGATCCCGGATTCACAGTTAGCAGTAGTTTGAGTACGATAGTGAGGCTTGGGTCCAGAAAAGGAGCTGGCGTAGTTGTCAGACCCGGTTGTGGCATGGTGTGGTGGAGCTGTTTTGTCAGTTGCATCATGGGGCCAGTGTATCCAGCCCAGCTGCAGGTTGACAGTTACGTTAAAACATGTGTGTGTGCGGGACATGCCACACACCACTTCCCTTTTGTAAGCGAAGATTTGTTGCGTGTTGATGTGCCTATGCTAATGAACACTGGGGGTGTGTGTATACCATACTGCGGGTGAAAAACACAATCTGTGCTGCATTGCAAGTCAACTGAGGGGTTTGGCACACAAGTCATAAGCATGTCAGGTCAAAACCTTGCATGCTAGTGTACGTGCATGGTTGTGATGCAACATGTCGTTTCAGTACCATGCCAACCCACGGGGCTTGAAACTCTTCACTCAGGCCTGTACGACCTGCGGACTTCTGAGCACTGCTGTGGATGTGTGGCAGTCGCGACTCGGGAACAGAGAGAATGCAAGCCTCTCCCGGGTGTGTGGCCACTGGGGTGCACCCAGGTTCACCAGCACCTCATGCACCCGGGCAGCCACCAGTGTGCCTTACCTGTGCCTGTGTATGCACGGACTTGACGCACTGCTGCTGCTCGGACCTGCTTTCGGGTGTGCCCTTCATGAATGAAGGCCTGGTCAATCTCCATGCTGTCACCACACGCATGCACATGCTAGCCACAGCAAGCCACAGTGCCTGCAGACTTCGTATTGACTTCATATTGACTTCATATTGACTTCCTATTGACCCCTACTGTGTGTACATACAACCGACCATGCGTGCTGACCCCTACTGTGTGTACATACAACCGACCATGCGTGCAAACGTGGTTGTTAAACGTGGCTGTTTCTCCTCGCAGTCATGCAATTGGCTACAGGTGCAGCAGGCCATGTGGCCAGCATGCACCCCTCATGTGACTCATGATTCCAGCATTTGAACCAAACAGCAAACAAAACCTCAGGTGGCCGGGCCTGAGGGCATCTGCATGACTGATGCCATGGATGGGGCCACTTTCAGCACAGGCTCCCACATGGCCACCATGGCTGGTGGTGCCTGCATGCAGAGCCCTGCAGTCTTGCAGTCCATGAGAAGCTGCCTCAAGTGGACCAAGGCCTGCTGAAGGTGTGGCTCCAGCATGACACCATGCTTGGCAGAGGCCAGGCCCACCATCTCAGTCTAGCTTGCAGGCCAGTGAGAGTGAGATGAGCCGGGACATGCCACAACAACACCCACGCCAACACCAACAAAGCATTAGCAAGCATTAACAGGGCCAGCTCTCCGTGACTCATGTGACTGATCACGCGGGCCTGCATGGTCAGCTGTGAAGCGTGTGCGGTTGCATGTGGGTGTAGGTATCCATTGACGCAAGCATTCAACCTCACCCCCGCTGCTGCCGTGTCCGCATGCAGTCGCATGCAATCGGTGGGCAGGCACAGGTGGTGCATGAGTGTGGTTTCACAGAGTGTGGAGTGTGGTTGCCACACATCCGCAGCGTGCAGGGCCCAGGAAGTGCGTGCTCTCTAGAGAGCAGATCTGGATAGGCATGCTCCAGGTGGGAATTCGAATTCATGAGCACGTGCCAGGGAAACCATGAGGACATCGAACATCCTCTGACACGGACCTCTGCACATGTTCCCGTATGTTCATCAGCATGTGATGTATGTTCATCCAGAGACCTGTGTATCTTCAAATCTGAGGTGAGAAAAGCACGTGGATGCTGTGGATGCTGTGGATGCTGTGGATGTTGTGGATACAGAGACGTGTATGCTCGACTGCTCATTGTCTGCTGGTGAAGGTAAGCTTAGAACAGGGCTTAAGTTTGTGCTTGCTCGGCATGGACTGTGTCAGGTCGAGGGTCGGGGTCAGTGAGCTCGAGGCACCGTCGTCATACGCTACAAGGCCCTCTGCACCGATGACTGTGCACGTGTACTGTGCCAGATCACTCATCACCACATCAGATGCAGCCAGTGGCACATGAGCTGCAGATCCGATCCACATCCGATGGCTGTAACGCGTTGCTTGAGTCAGTGCCACTGATTAAGGGCCTACTGATGAGTGGCCAGGCAAAAAGTGGCGTGGCAGCCTGACAAAGCAGGAAGCCCAAACACCAAGATCGCGAATCACGCCACATCCATGGGACGCGGGTATGAGGCGCAGCATCCCGGCCATGGAAGCGTGTTCCCGGCTGTTGTGCGTCTTACCATGCTGCTGCTGAGGATGCATGTGTTCTCCGACCACAACCCAGTTGGTGGCAATCGTTAACGGGCTGTACATGTCACTGGGTGGTAGTCGGAGGGTGGCAGGTGCAACTTCGTATTTGGCCGCTAAAGACGCTAGACTAAGACGACGGTGAACCTGACCACTCCTGTCTGTCTCTGTTACTGTTGTGCATAGGGTGCCCTGACTCACACTGTCGCGATACATGCAAGTGGCGCATGTGAGCTGCACCTGTAGCCACACGTGCATGGTATTCAGAGGTCGCTGTGGTGATATATGGGTGCTGCTGCTCGCAACCGGAACGCTGTATGGTGGGTTCACTCTGGGCATGGGCCGGCGCCGAGGCTAGCGCGGGCGAGCTCACGTGGCGTGGCCAAGGGGGGTTCGGATTTACAGTTGCGTGTCCATTTATATATGTACATGGAGCCTCGGGAGCTTTTGCGCTCATGCTGCCCTGTGCCGGCTGGGTGCTCCTGTGGACCTGCGTGAGGCAGTGTTGGGCAATCATGATATTCTGATAGAGAAAGTTTTGTTTTTCAGGGTACTTTTTTGGGGAAAGCCCCTGAAAAATCAACTGCACCTCGGAGCTCTAGCGTGAGGTGCTGCTGTGCATACATCCGCATGCAGCCCTCGCAACGGGTTGTCGTGGGCTGCGGGCTGTGCTTGTGACCGGTCCATGCCACCGACACCCCTCCGAAGCGAGATTATCCGCTGCCCTCTCTCACAGTTTTGTAACTACTGCGCATGCATCTGTGTACAGGTGCCGTCGCACCGTGCGCACATGGGACCAGACAACTGTGAAAATCAAATCACGATGAGACAAGTTAAAGGAAACACCCGCTGTGAACGCTTGTGGCGCTTGTCACACCACAAGTTGTGGCTGTGTGTGTGAGTGTGTGGTGGGTGTGTGGGTGGGGTGTGTGGGTGGGTGTGTGCGTTTGTGTGTCTCTCTGTAGCAGTACTACCCACGTGTGTGCACTACACTGTTCCAGGGCAAAGTGGAACAACCCACCCCCCCTCATCCACCGCCGACGGCACACGCAGACGTTCCCGTAGATATACATGCGAAATGCGAAACTTGAAGCTTGTGTTGAGGGCGGATCGCACCTTTGCGGCACGCACCCTCCTCGTTGTACAGCCCCAACCCTCAGGTGGGAGCGCGGGCGGCGCCGCAGCTGCTGCAGGGGTGTCCCATACCGTGGAGCGTTCAAGGCCCCCATACGCCGCCTGTGCGACGCACCTACATGTACATGCAGCTCCCCTAGAGCCAGGCTGCAGGGCCGCCACCCCAGGCGCGCCATTGCCACTTCTGGCCCCCAACATCTGTACGCCACCACGTGTGCACAGCTCTGATCCCCATTTCTTCCTGGTCTGGCGCAGCATCCGATCTGTGTCCCCCCCCCACCCCCTCTCGCCCGCGGGGCCCTAGCTGCAGCCACCTTTTTCCAGGTCCCCCCCTTCGCCTCTGCACTGCGATGCCAAGCTCTTCACTTTTCAGAGTCACTGCAGGGTGACGCCACGCCATGCTGCCACGCCATGCTGCCCTCTGCCCCGCCCGCGGCACCACCGAGGCATGGCATCCAGAGCAATGCGAGAGCAATGCGGCATTGCATGCATGGCGCTCATGCATGGCGCTCATGGGCGCCTCACAGGGCGGACCGACACAGTACCCCCCAGGAAGGAGCCGCTGCGCCGGCAGAACAGCGGCCTGGGTGCTTCACTGCATGCTGGTGTTCACTGTTCAGTTCCCTGGTCTGTTGACTCCTCCGTGCGTTCTCCGCCTGCCGGACTGGTCCCACATCCGAGCGTGGATGTCTGGCTCCCCTACCCGGAGTGGTGCTGCGTGGGGGGACTCTGTGGTCGACGTCACCGTGCCGGACGCCTCTTTTCCTTTCGTCCCTATGCGTAGGGGTGCTGTGGCCGATGCCCGGTTGGGTTTGGCGTCATACCCGAGGTTCTGTATATATTTTTTTGCCCAGACATGCCCATACATCATACAGCCAACACATGATATGGCGAGCAAGTGTCACATCTACATTCACATATTTCATGAGATGTGTCCGGATCGAATTCTAAGGGTTGCACCCAACAAATATTTGCCGCGATTGGATACTGCTGGTGGGGAGATCTGCATGGCCGCGGCTTGGAGTGTTGCGAGCATCGGGGTCCACCGCATGTGACCTGAACTGAGACACAGACAGCTGCCCTCAGCTGCAGCAGAGTCTTCAAAGACCAAGATGGTTAGAAATGGCCACGTTGCAGCTGTTGACCAAGACCTTTGGTTCTGAACATGTTCAGTATGCTCACATGCTGAACCGAAACAGCGAACGGCGTCTCGCGGGTTCGCGCATCACATGGCACTCCGACATCCATGCACCTACTCCCTGTCCACTTTCTTGACTGCGGGCAGAACATCAAGTACAAGGCACTCAACGGCACCCCGGCCCCATCATCACACAACTTGAAAAGAAGCCGTGAATGGCTTGTGTGTGACGGCGGGGCACGAGTTGTTGTGGCTCCCCCTTGCATGCGGTTTCGGTCGTGCATGCTTCGAAAGCCCTACGCTAGCGATCAGGTGTGCAGGAACCGCGAGATGGGAACGTACCGGTACCCTTGTGAGGATGACTGCACCCATCACTGCTACAGTGGTGTGCTGCACGCATACAGCGTGGCAACATACAAGTTTAACTGAAGACCCCGGGCATCACGTAGATTCTGAATGGGTATCGGCCACACCACACCTACTAAGAGGGGCATACAAGTACATGACAGGGGCAGAGGGGTGCAGCACCACCGCAGCTGGGGCGGCATCAGGGACGGACTCCATGCATGCAGAGGAGCCAGGACGAGATCTGCAGAGGGCAGACCACTCGGGAGGACTCAGGCTCTGCAGCACAGACGCAGCAGGAGGCTGCTGAGTGGGGCCAACACAAGATACCCCCTGCACGAGCGCTGCAACCGGAACCAAGCACTGATGTTTTACATGGCCAGAGGGCCGCCGGCGGTGGTGCTGCAGATCCGTGGCGGGATCGAGGAGAACGGGTCGAAACAGGTCGAGTTGACGTCAACGGGGTATGCCGGGTAGAGGTGGGATAGGGGTCACACGGACCACGAAATGCATGGTGAAATGCTGCAGCATGCATGCCCACACTGGCATTTTCGTACTGTGCACGTGAGTTGCAGTCGGTCGGAAAAGTGGGCTGCACAGCGTGTGTTTTGAGTGTTGTGGGGGGCCTGACGCGCTGATCCCCGCACTGCCGACGGCGAAACCCGGCGGCTGCGCCGTAGTGCCGGCGCAGGCGGCGCGGAGTGGGAATGGCTTGGGTGTGGATCACACCGTACAGAGGCGGATGATGTCATTTAGCCTGACCCACCGCAGGCGCCAAAACTCCACCCGTGAAATGCCCACCGAGGGACTTTCCTTGCGAGAAACTCTGTTGGTGGGCAGCTCAGCGGTGATCAGGGCAGGGAAGTGCGCTGAGCTTGTGCAGCCATGCTGCGGCGTGCAGGCAACCAAACACCTTAAGTGCGCTTGATGTCACATGCGGCAACACAACCAGCGTGCGGCACATGCATGTGCGACCGACGTGCCCTTATGTTATCGCGGTACGGGAACCCTGCCAGTGTGGCGGCAAGCACCACGCAAAAGCATCACATGCATGTGCCACATGCACGTGTAACAGCAAGTTTACAAGCCATCGCAGTCGGCTCATCAAACGCGAGAGGGCCGCATTTTTGGAGTTGTCGACCATGGTACTCGCTGGCCGGTGACGTGTGTCACATGCACTGACACAGCATCGCCCTGCACATGGCTGCGCGGATCCAGAAGCCTCTGAAGCGCCGGAAGGGGGTCAGGTCTAGGGCTTGAACGGCAAGGCCCGAGGGTGCACTCGAATCCTGCCAGGGGATGCAGGTGCGCATATTATAGCATGGCTGCATGCATGTGGCTGCATGCATGTGGCTGCATGACCTGACGATCTCGTGGTCGTCGCTGCTGCCACGGACGCGCGTGCCCGCAGCCGCCGAGCAGTCGCTGTGCTGTACGGCTCTGCAGAGCTACATGCATATGCATGCACAGCAAACGGGGATCCACGATCTATCGAGACAGCCGTCAGAAGGCCGAGGCAGGCCCTAACTTACGTCCTTACAGCCCGAACCAAACGGACGCCTACCCAATGATGACATTAAAATTTACTGGGTTAGGCAAAGAGAACCCCGCACAGGTGACAGCTTGGCGTCCTCAAGCTCAAGAAACGGCCGACGGCGCTTTGCAATGTACTGCAAGTGTGGTCAAGTGTGGTCATACAGCCAGATCGAGGGCCGTACTTCCGGCAGCGTTTGGGGTTAACACCTCGGTCACAAGCGCGGTCGACATCGGGTTGTTGGAGCTGGGCCGGAGCAATGCAACACACCCTGCCAGTGTGCATGGACCGTGGCCCCAAATCATGATCAGCTTGCGCATAAAACACACATTTCGCACCTGAGACAGCTTAATATGGATGACAACATCAAATAAAGCATTGCCCAATGGCTCTCTGATCAAATCGCACACCATGAGCTAAGTCGCTGGATGCCCACCCTGTGCATGGGCACCCAACATCAATGCCCACCCAGGTGGACAAAAAGGGGGGAAAAAAGGAATCGGTCACCACGGCAAACCCAATCAGGCATTCGGCCACAGCACCCCTACCGGTAGGGGCGGATCCACACTTGTCGACAAGTGTAAGACGGGCGCAGGAGGGGGCACAAGCACAGGGGCGGCATCAGGCAGGGGCGCCACACAGCGGAGCCACGACTTCAGGGCAGACCATTTGGGCAAACACAGGCCGCGCATCACCGGTGCAGGCAGAGGCTGCCGAGTGCACACAACACTGGAGACACCCAGCAGGAGCGCAGCAACTAGGCACAGGCAATGATGTTTGACAACGCCAGGGGGGTGACGTCCCAGTGCACCGGCGGGGCCAAGGAGGAATGGGACGTCTCGTACGAGACAGGCCGATGCGACATCCACTGAGGTCAAGTCATCCGGACAGCATGCAACAATGCTTCTGCGTGGGTGCACCCAGCACATGCCACGGCGAGGTCCTCGCACAAGATGCCAACAACGGAGCTGCCGCCTGAGCAAGGGACTCAAGGACCCACGAACTTCACTTGAAGAGCAAGTGCTCAATGTGCCGCCATCTATGTTCTCGCCGAGCCTGATCCGCAGGAGCCGAGCCAAAGTCCGGGCAGGAGAGCAATACACGGCCACCGCAGAGGTGGAATGCCGCGGTTATGGCCGTCGACCCCAAAGGTGGTGAGGTGATCATTAGGTAAATGCGAGGAGTGAGGAGCAAGGAGCCGGCATCCGCGACGTTGGTACAGTGAGCTTCTCACTGGCTAGCACCGTTAACAACAAGTAGCCCTTCAAGTAAGGGCTGTTCAGGCCTAGAACATAAGGGGTACGCCTACGGGGTACGCATAAGGGGTACAGTCTTCTTGTTGCAAGGGTTACGTTAGAGGTACCCTCTGTACAGAAGGCCGGCCGAGGCCCTCTGCCGAACACATTTCATCTGACACCGTTGTATCAGTGATTGCATGGGCAGGACGCGGAGGATTGTTTAACATTAATTAACTTCGTCGCAGCAGCGACGAAAATTCAAAGCCCGCGCGCCGGACACAAGCGGCCGGACACAATGCAACTTTTTGTACGTACCTTCTTTGCTGGTGCGTCAGGTTTTTTCAACATAATCACTCGTGATCGAATCACCCATGGAAACCGAGGGCACATCCAGCACAGTAACTACCAGTAGGGGTGCTGTGGCCGATGCCCGTTTGGGTTTGGCGTGATGCCCGATTTTTTTTATTATATATATATATATATTTTCAAACTTGTTTACACAGTAACATGGCCCCCTGGCCCCGCTGTGTGGCGCCCCTGCCAGATGCTGCCCCTGTGGTTGTGCCCCTCCTGCGCCTGTCCTGCACTTGTCCGCCCCTAGCGGTAGGGGTGCTGTGGCCGATGCCCGTTTGGGTTTGGCGTGATGACCCATTCCCTTTTTTCGTTTTCTATTTAAACATGTATGCACCGCACCTGGTGAGTTCTAAACAAATGCATGCAAATCATCACTGCCACACTGCCGTTGCCGAGACTGTACACACACACCAGGGCTGCGGGTATTCTTCCACATGTTCACCGCTGGTGGCCGTCCTGCGACGTCCAGATGTACGAGGGGGTACACCCCACACACTGTGGCATGCATGCGTGTAGGCAACGCTGCAGCTGCGCCGAACTCACGGACCTGTGCGCGCTAACACATACACTGCACATGCCAAACCACTCCGGTTACCACATGGGGAGGCCCTGTGACTTGCAGGGCGCATTAACATTAGTGCCACTTGTGGGCGGCAGTTTTGGCTGGTCTGCCGCTGAAGATGCATGCGCCGGCATGGCCGAGATGTAAAAAAAAACAAAAAACAAAACAAAAAGGAATCGGGCATCACGCCAAACCCAAACGAGCAGCGGCCACAGCACCCCTACTGGTAGGGGCGGACAGGTGCAAGACGGGCGCAGGAGGGGGCACAAGCACAGGGGCGGCATCAGGCAGGGGCGCCACACAGCGGAGCCACGACTTCAGGGCAGACCAGTCAAGTAGACACAAGCCGCGCAGAACAGGTGCAGGAAGAGGCTCACGAGTGCACACTACACAGGACACACCCAGCAGGAAC
>JAUMHO010004461.1:0-15199 GCA_032360965.1 Ulva armoricana | reverse complement strand
GCAGTCGGGGCCGCCTTCGGTGCTTATATACAGCTCTATAAGCTTCTGGACTCGAAATTTTATGCAACACTGGGGTTCACTTACGCGATTTGTTATGAATACACAAACTACAAACCTTACGTCTGCGGACAATGTGGCTATTGCTACGCGTCACGAAGCGGCTCTGAGCATCGTGCACGCTGCCGCCGAACTTGCTCATGAATTGTTCAAGGATCGTGATTCGTTGGACATCGAAGTAAAGGGCCTGCAAGACTGGGTATCTAACGCCGACAAGAGTGTGGAAGATCAGATTCGTACAGCGTTATCCCTTACATTCCCCGACGATGGCATCATTGGTGAGGAACATGGCGATGTCACTGGATCCAGTAGCTATACTTGGGTAATCGACCCGATTGATGGCACAACCAATTTTGTTAACGGCATGCCGGGCTGGTGTGTTGTGTTGGCCTGTGTTCATAGCGATCAAACAGTGAGCGCTGTTATTCGTGATCCTGTTGTTAATGAAACGTATGAAGCAGCAAAAGGATGTGGGGCCACATTGAACGGCAAAAGCATGAGCACAAGCGCGGTTACCGATATCGATCAAGGTACATTGGGAGTAGGACACAACGCACGAGTGCCTGCAGCCCAAACGCTGAGATTGCTGACGTCATTGCTTGAGCAAAACGGCTTGTTCCGCCGAAGCGGATCAGGTGCGCTTGATTTGGCCTTTGTGGCAGCAGGGCGATTAATAGGCTACGTTGAGCCGCATATGAATGCCTGGGATTGCATTGCGGCGATTCTTCTCATTGAAGAGTCAGGTGGCAAGGTCGAGCCATTCGACATGCAAACCATGCTCGCCTCTGGCGGTCGTGTTGTGGTTGCAGGGGCTGGCGTTTATGATCACGTGCAGGCTATGGCAGCTGAGGCTTATAAGGTTTAGTGACTGACTGACTGAGTTGAGTATTGATATTTGCTTAGGGAGTTGTTCAGTTATTCAGATGTTTCTATAGCTATCTATTAGCGTTATTTTCCTGTAACCATCTGTTCGCTCCGCTCCTCACCTTCCACCCATTGTTTACTACTAACGAGCTGATTACATGTCTACGTTGACCTGCTACCAATTTCCTTATGGTTCTGACAACTACGGTGTATTGTTAAACGATGCCGATACAGGGCAAACAGCGTGCATAGATGCCGGCGATGCGAAGGCTGTGCTTAGCGCGCTGGAAACCCATGGATGGACGCTGACTCACTTATTGATCACCCATCATCATGCTGACCATACAGCGGGGCTTCTGGACATTAAGAATGCCACTCAGTGTCACGTGACAGGCCCTGTGCCGTTGTCTGCGCCAATCGATGGCTTGGATAGTGAAGTGAGCGACAACAGTGAGTTTGAATTTGCCAACCGTACAGTCAGAGTGCTTCACACGCCGGGCCATACCAAAGACATGGTTAACTTCTATTTCCCCGACGATAAGCTCGTGTTCACAGGAGACACTCTGTTCTCGATGGGTTGCGGCCGATTGTTTGAAGGCGATGCTGCGATGATGCTAACTAGTGTCAACAAGCTCAAGCAATTACCCGACGACACTCTCGTGTATTGCGCCCATGAATACACTGCCACTAATGCGCGCTTCGCGACCGACGTGGATCCAGACAATGTCGACGTAAAAACGCGTACCGAAGAAGTCACTCAGTTGCGTCAGGGCAACAAAGCTACTGTTCCCACATTGTTATCGCTGGAGAAAAAGACCAATCCTTTTCTGCGCACCGACAGCGCACAATTAAGAGCATCTTTGTCTATGCAAGATGCTGATGAAGTAGCCGTATTTGCCGAGCTGCGTGAGCGTCGTAATCAGTATTGAATCTTTTGATTTGAGATGTGATGGTTGAATTGATTTGATTTGATTTGAGTTGCGTTTGTAAGTGCACTCTGCATTCTAAACTCGCCAGATTATTTACAGGTGATAGATCGTCTGTGCGTAGTAGATGCCAAAGCAAAGTAGAGCAACAACAGCGAAAGGCCTTAGCGTGCTCAGCACCTTAGGTTGGTGCGCCAATGGCAGAACCAACAAAGCTCCTAGCAAGACCAATAACGCGCCGGAGCCCAACGCCATGTGTCCCCAGAATTCACCTAAGTGGCGTAGGCCGTGCCAAAGTACATTCCACAGCCCCGCAGCGCAGGCGATGCCTCCAATAACCCGTAATAGCCATGGTGGGGACACCCGGTTGAGTCCGAGCCATGGAAAACGACTGGCAAACATGACGGTCAGTAGCATGCAGACTGTGACGACTGTGCCCATTAGCGGTAGGTCCCCGATGAGTCGCAAAGTCGGTTGCTTCGAATGGTAGCTGTAAGCGCAGATTCATCGACTGGGAAAACGGTTGGTGGCATTGATGGGCAGTGAGTGCTCAAAACGGATCTCCCGGGTAAAAGGCTTGCAGCTATTAGCAGTAGAGGCGGGGATCGAAGGTTGACTGAACTTGACCCGACTAGTTGGTTAGTCAGCGAATCACGTCAATCGTTCTGTCTTGAATATCGCCGTATTTGACAAATTTGCCAACTACGCTTGACACCGAACCTTGCACACCTTAATCTTCGCTACCGTTATGGGGCTATAGCTCAGCTGGGAGAGCGCTTGCATGGCATGCAAGAGGTCCGCGGTTCGATCCCGCGTAGCTCCACCATCCCCCTATCCAGTGACATACAGGGTGATGTAAAGTCCAATGAATACGGGGGTTTTTAGTCCCCATTCATTCTTTGCCGTCCATTGACGTCTAACAAGGGACGCGGTACAAACTACGGAACGGCCTTCAGAGGCAGTCAATCGTTCCGTAGGTAATGGGCAAACTTTCCGCAACTGCCGTAAGGCAAGCCAAATTCACGGGTACACGTCGCAAGCTGTGGGATGGGGACGGCCTGTATCTGCATGTTTTGTCCAAAACTCCGGTCTGGCGATACGACTACCAACACCAAGGCCGGCGTCGCACAATGACACTAGGGCCTTACCCTCTGTTATCGCTTGCCGAAGCTCGAGAGCAGCACCGTGCGGCAATGCGAATCCTCAAGGTGGATCGACGTGACCCGGTAGACGTCCGTCAAGCGTTGGCGCAGGCACAAGCTATCGAAGAGGGTAGTGAGCTGGAGGCCGTCGCTGTTGAATGGCTGAGTAGACAGACGTCATGGGTTGAATCTCACCGAAAGAAAGTAATCCTGAGGTTGCGAAATGATGTTTATCCGGTGCTTGGTCACCGGCCTGTTGGGCAGATCACAGCAGCCGAAGTGCTCGATTGCCTCAGAGTCGTAGAAGCGCGTGGAGCTGTTGACAGCGCACACAGGATCAAGCAAACGCTCGGCGGTATTTTCCGCTACGCGATTGCTACTGGCCGCTCAGAATCAGATCCCACAGCAGCATTGAAAGGTGCTTTGGCTTCGACTGTGAAGCGTAGCTACCCACACATCATCGATCCCTCACGTCTCGGTCAAGTGTTAAAAGCAATTGACGGTTATGACGGATCATTTTCCGTGGTGCAGGCCCTGCGGCTACTGCCGCTGGTATTCGTTCGCCCAGGTGAGCTTCGTGGGGCGCAATGGTCAGAGTTTGATCTGGACCGAGCAGTCTGGACAATTCCGGCGAAAAGAATGAAGCGGAAAGTAAACGGCAACCATATCGTTCCACTTTCAAAGCAGGCGATTTCGATACTTCAGGAGCTACACCCACTCACAGGCCACTCTGAATTGCTTTTCCCAGGCATGCGTTCAGTAAGGCGTCCTATTAGCGACAACAGCTTGAATGCGGCGCTACGCCGACTGGATATTGGCCAAGACGAACATGTCGCGCACGGGTTCCGACACACAGCGTCAACGCTACTGAACGAAGCCCGAGGATTTGATCCAGATGTAATTGAAGTGCAGTTACATCACGCTGATCGAACAATGAGAGGGAAGTACAACAAGGCTCGATATTTTGAAGAGCGCCGAAAAATGATGCAGGCATGGGCCGACTATCTTGATGGTCTCAAAGTCGGTGGGACTGTTATCGAGTTGGCGAAAATTGCTTGATCTCGCGTAGGAATACAACTCCAAGAACAACTCTGCAGTCGTCTCGTGTCTCTCGTGTCCGACACAAACGTGCTAACACAGTCGTGACGGCAATAATTCTCAGATGAGTGATTTTTCAGCCGATTGGGAGTTGCAGAATTTTGAGCGACATGTACGTACTTGTCGGTCGACACCCTTTAAAGTCCTACCGTCAGGTCTAACAAGGAACAGAATCTTATCGTGTACGGCGATCCGTTCTATCTGGTTATTTTGGATGGACCAACCAGATGTCAAATGCGGTTCAGTCAAAGAATGGCAGCAGTGGCACGATCAAAAAACAATTCAAGCAGTTGGTTATTTGAATGGCCTCATTTGCGACATTTCCATTATTGCAAGGGTATCGCCCGATGAAGCACAGGTTCTAGCGAATGAAAGGCGGGGGCTAAGGGAAAAAATTGCTAGATCTACGATAGGTGAGTCTGCTGACGCGATTCAGCATTTGAGGAAGGCAGCGCGGCTTCTGAATCTCCCTGAAGATCATTTTTTCAGAAGTACCGGCCCATCCTCTATCGTCGCAATTGAAGGGGAGGATGATCAAGCATACGACTACAGGAAGCTTGCTGTTGAATGTGAGTCGATTCGTAGGTCATATGAATTCGAGCCTCCAAAGAAAGGTAGTGTGACGGATCAGGGGATAGCGCTGAGAATCATTTGGCCGAGATTGCATGTTTGTTCTGCTGATGTTGAAGCAGTGTTTGGTAAGAGCCCTTGGGTAGCCATCCGTTCAATATTGAAACTTGCGCAACCTCACTTTGGAGACATGGATACTTCGTCGATCCGAAAGACTATTCTGGGCATCGATCCAAGATGACATAGGTTGCTTATACGCCGACTGAATCAAGTTTTCTCAGAGGGCCGCAAATGCGCTATTTGTGGCCCTCTGGACGAATATAAAACCTAATAGACTTCTGTACACGTTAATACACGCGTGGATTTCACAGGAGATTTGTATGGATCAACTACCGACCACCGGATTTGTCAGGCTCGCCCAGATTGTGGGAGATCAGCAACAAAACCCACCAATACTACCGATCATTCCAATTAGTAAGTCCGCTTGGTGGAACGGGGTCAAATCTGGCCAGTATCCACCTTCTGTCAAGCTCAGTGAACGCACTACCGTCTGGCGGGTGTCTGACATTCGTCAATTAATCGAAACGGGACGGTGGGAACCTGAAGTCACGGAAGGTGCCGCGTGATTTTGTTTATTCAAGCAGCGAGTGACCTTGCAGAATCAATTCTAGCTTGGGTAGGTGCTCGTCTTGCCTGCGAGAATCCGAGGCGTTGATAAGATGATTTCAACATCCAAGCTCCGCGTCCCATTCTTGGCGGTCTGGGACGCGGCAGCCTACACCTGTAACTCAAACCGAGTGGCAATCCTACATCACACTTATGGAACTGTGGGTGTTGGGGAGGTTCTTCTCAATGGCTAGAGCGCGCAATATAAAGCCCGGGCTGCTGCAGAACGAATTGTTAGGTGAAGCTGACCCCATCATTGTCCTGGCATTTGCATGCATGTGGATGATTGCTGACAAGGCGGGGCGGTTAGAGGATCGGCCGAAGAAGATCCGGGCCCAACTATTTCCCTATAGGTCTGATCTCGACATGGAACCTGTCCTTGAATGGCTAGAAGTCAACGCGTTCATAAAACGTTATCAGTCTAACGTTGGGCCAATCATACGTATCGTCAATTGGGAGAAACACCAACGGCCGCACCACAAAGAAAACGAATCTCAATTGCCGCCCGAAACACCCGAAAACAGTGGAGTTGATGAACCTTGCCCCAACATTGAGCCGTGCATAGCTCTTACACAGTCCAATGTTGAAGCAAGCAAGGCGCAGTTAGAACAACCCAATCCGTCTGATACCGGATACCGGATACCTGATACCGGATTGTCTGATACCAAGAGTTCAGATTCCGGAGCTCAAGATGATCGTTTTTGTTCTACTTCATTGACGCAAGCTGATTTCTTGAAACGACTAGTGGAAAAGCACGATTATGATCCACTACCAAAAACCCGATTGGCCATTGTTTCGCAAGCCAAGCAGTGGATTGTCGACGGTGTGACTCTAGAGGAGGTTGATCACGCAGTTGATCAGAGTCGAAAGCAGTTACTCGCTAAAAATGATGAGAAGGATCCGCCGATTGCCTACTTGGCGAAAGTTGTAGCGGGAAACCGCAGTCAATCTGTGCCAGTACCGGCACCCTCGAAGCACGGAGGTTTTGCCGAAAGAGATTACGCCAATGATCCCGGGTTAAGTCGGTTCAATGTTTCGGGGAAAGGCATATGACCGATGCAGCTGCAAGTTATTTTGGCGCCCCAAGTGGCAAACCCAAAGAGCTTCATGGTGAATGTCAGGACCATGGAAAATTCACCGTTGACGCGATTTACTTCCAAGGAAAACTCCGCAATCCAGACCCTACTTGCCCGCCTTGCGTTGCTGCATCTGACAAGAAGCTGCTCGAAAAGGAAAAGGCACTACAGCTGACTGCGCTGAAGCGGGAATATTTGTCGGACTCGGGTATACCTCTGCTGATGCAAGGAAAGCACATACGCAACTACAAGGCTGTCAACAAGGCCGCAGAGGCCCATAAACAGACCTGCCGAAAGTTCGTAGATAGCTGGATTGTCGATCGTGGTAAGCGGAAGAACCTAATTTTTTGCGGTAGACCGGGCAATGGCAAAACCCATCTTGCTTGTGCTGTTGGGCAGGGAATAATCAGCGAGTACCAAGAACGGGTCCGCTACGCAACGTCTGCGGACATGACGCGCTATATCAGAGAGGCATTTGGAAGTAAGGAATACAACGAATCTCAGGCAATAGCGCGTTTCGCGGATGTACCGCTTCTCATCCTTGACGAAGTTGGGGTTGACTCGGATACGGGGTTTTCTCGGCGGAAACTATTCGAGGTCGTAGACAAGCGTTACCAAAATCTCTTGCCTACTTTCGTGATAAGCAATTTGGGGATCAGTGAGATAGAGAAGGCTACTGATGAACGAATGGTTGATCGGCTTAGTGATAACGGTACTGCACTTACGTTCGATTGGGATTCGTTTAGGGGAAGCTCGTAGGTGAATACTTGTTGTAAGTGCGTTGGTGGTTTTGTCCTAATGCAATTACAGCAGTCTCTTTTCGAAGCAACAGTCAATAATCAACTAACAACCGGAGAGTTTCCTATGGGTGGATCAGAGAAGGTAGAAATAACAGAAGACGAGAAAGCGATGGCGGATATTGCTCGCGAATCGTACGATATGTTTTTGGCGACAGGAGTGCCAGTTCAAAACGAGTACATCCGCAGGTCAACAGGTTTGACACAGGATGAAGGTGGTAATTGGATGATTGATCCAAACGGCCCACTTAATCAAGACGGTAGTACACGCGTCGACACCACAGATGCGAAAATTGCTACTGAAAAAGCCTATGGCGAAACAATGGCCAAAGTAAACCCCAATCGAATGGGCACCGTTGAAGCAGTCAACAACGAAAGCGCAAGCGATGGCGGCCGACTTCAAGCAGACATGGGACTGGCACAACAAAGCAACACGCTTCAAGGCTTGGCAAACGTTGCGCGCATGGGCCATGGGCAGAAGATTGAAGCGACACAAATGCAATCGCAATTAGCCAGCCAAGCACAGCAAGGTGCTACTGAATCTGCTTTCGCTGCTGATCAGAAAAACGCTGTAACCGGATATATCGGGAGTCAGGTTGGAGGTGCTGCTGTAGGGGTAGGGCTTAAGCGTGGTGGATACCTCGATGCTGCAAAAGATGCACCTAGGCTGTCACGCTATGTAGACGGCTTCGGGCCATAACCGCATTGTTTTCTAAAGCACAGTAACGAGTTCACTCCAATAATCTTCAGTGAGAAATGTATGAGCCTTTTAGATCTAGCGCAGTCCAACAAATCCACAGCTATTGATAGCTACAGCAACTTGTCAGGACTACATCAGCAAAGGGAAACGAACAACGATCAACTTAAAACACAAAAGCGAAGCCGTCAGGCTTCTGCAATAGGTAGTGGTATCAGCACTGGTGCTACCGTTGCTATGTTGGGGGCCGGTGGCCCCGCAGGTATAGCGGTGGGTGCCGGTATTATGTTGCTTGGAGGTCTTTTCTGATGGATCCTCGCATCAACGTAGCCGAGGGATTTCACCGCGGATTAAGCGCGACTCTTCAAGTGTTCGATCAGGTTGATGCGCGTAAGCGGCGGCAAATCCAGCAGGGCAAAGAAGATCTGTTGCATGAGCAGTATCAGGACGATCGCAGAACTCGGATGGAGAGAAGTAAGGTTCTGGAAAGCCGTACTGATGAGCAGTATGAACAAGGTAAATTGGACGCCGACGTTCAGCGGGAGCGATCAAGTGCTGACTTTGAACATCAAGAGGCGTTGCGCCCGTTTCAGCTGCAGGAGGCGCAGGCTCTCCAGTCCCAGAGATACACGCAACAAGAGACAGCCAACCTGCAACTGCGAAACGCCAAACGGCAGGAAACCAATGGACTTGCGCGTCAGGTAGTCATGGAAGCCCAGGCACTGCGTGAGGGAGGTGACGATATTGGTGCGATGGAAAAGTACGCTGAACTATCGAATTACGGTTTTGATGTAGACGACATAACTAACAGCGATACACCTGCGGCGCGCAAAACATTGGATCAGCTGGTAAGCGGTCAAATACAGTTGACTTCGCCAGAGGCGCAATCTTTAGTGAAGAAGGTGCTAAATCCATCCTTCTACATGTCTGGCAGAGACCCCACCAAATTCGAAGTGGCTGGGTTGGTACCCATCCCTGATAAAGGTACTTTCACCGTTAGTTTGATGAACAAGGAGACCGGTGATTTCGTGCCAGCCACATTAGGCATGTCTAGTGATAAGAACGATGACATGGTTACTGAGATCACCATGGATGATCTTATGGGTGCAGCAACGTCATACATTGCACTTGAAGATCAGATGGTAGCGGCGAAGCAATCAGGATTGAAAGCACGTTTAGGGATCAAAGACACCAAGGGTACAGGCATTGAAGATGCTAAGACGCAGGCAGAGACTGCAAAATTAATAGCAGAAACCGCCGAAATCAATAAAGAGCTTGGAGATAACCCGGAGCGGACAGCACAGGTTGAATCGCTATTGGAGTCGTACGAATCCACCGATCCCGAAGGGCATGCGATTGCTGTCAATCTGCAACATGCTCCAGAGTTTGATGTGAACACCGCTCCGTACATGGTTGCTGGCGTTCAGAAGTTGATGGCCAACAATGACTCAATGTCCGTTCAAGTGGCTACAAAACGTTTTGTAGAAGCTACGCGTGTGCAGGCAAAGGTACCTATGCAGGTCGAGTTGCTTACAAATGCTACGCCTGGACTCAACGAGAGGAAAGTAACGCAATTGGTTGAGAAGAAGCTACTAGGTGAAATCAGTGATGCCGCCTACGCAAAACGTCTTGAAGCGCTGATTGCTCAAGCCAAGCGCAAAGCTGCGTTGCAAGAACAGCCAGACATTTCCGAAGCTCCATTACGTAGTGATTCAAGCCTGAATAGCATTCGCTGGTAACCGTGGTGCCTAACAATGCAACGAACTCAGGAGCTCCAGTTTCGCAGGAGATCTACCAGCTGTTATGCGATTGTGATCAAGCAGGACTGCAGCTTATCTGGCGTGAGGATCAGTTGACTGTACGACCAACAGATAAGGTTAATGATTTACTCGCAGCTCGTATCCGATTGGTGGGTCCGTGTTTGTTGAAGTTCAAACGAACAACGCGAATTGGCAAAGCTCAGGTGCCCTACATTCCCACTCTTGCTCATTGGGTGTTATTTGCGGCGAGGCTGAAAGGAACTTCAATGGAGGTAATGCACGATGTCTATGGTGACATTGAAACGTATCACGATCTTCTCAGTATGTCTGCCAAGGCAATAGTAAGCCTGACCCAAGAAATCAGTGTAATTACCAAGTTAGAAGAGTACGGGCGAAAGCTTGAGGGTGTTGAAGCAGCTGGATCGCACAGATGTCGAAACTGCCTACATATGGTTCCGAATCTAATACGCCCCGGGCGAAACTACGCCCAGTGTATGGCGTGGCCATCCATCCCGTTAGTAAAGGCGGACTGCAAAACATCCTGTAACAGGTTCGTGGCAAAAACTGTTACGCCCGATGTCATTGGATGACAACAGGCAGTAATGAGGTCAGTTGCCAACAACATATTGTTTGTATTGCTCTCAGGTTTACTACTTTTAGCCTTTATAAGATATCGGTGGTATCAGATTGCATTGTCTTCCGGCTGGTATACCGCTGAGTTTCATTGTGCCGCTGAAGCTCGAACACTGCGGCTTCAGGAGGTTCAAAGCTACCGACGCTCTTGTCGTAGTGATCCTGCATGCGTTTAGATTGTCCGGCCAGTGCCTTGTTATCGGCGTCAGTAATAGCTTTGGCCTTGATCCGGTGAAGAGTGAAGTACAACGGTGATTCGTGTTCGTCCTGGTACTCAGTGAACGTGTGCTGAGACATGGTGCCGCGATCAGTCATCAGCTTGTTGAGTCTGGACATAGCAGCATCAAGGGTGCTCTTGACCATCTTCGGGCCGTTCATTCCAGGCAACAGGTACTTGCCGGTGATCGTGCGGTTTTCATGCAACGCCAGCGCTGCATCTATGCTGGCTTGTACCTGTGGCCGGTTTCTGATCATCGTGGTCTTCGAACCTTTGCGCCGGCGCACTCGCGTAACAGCCTCACCATCGCGGTCGAGCTCAAGGACGTTTGCAAGCTCAATGTCAGTTACTTCAACACCACGGGCAGCGAAGCAGTACATCAAATCCATCACCACTGGCAGATAGTCAGCTACTTCGTGTGCAAGGTTCCGTTGTGCAATGTACTCGGCATCCGTTATATATCGATCGTTCTTCGGCTCTTCCAGCGCATCGATGCCAGAAAACGGATTGTGGTTGCCAATGTCATCGAACATCAGGCCAGCCCAATTGATCATTCGCCTGGCATACGCTATTTCTCGGTTGCACTGAACGTTCCCCTTCTTGCCTGCATCCCTGTATGCCTTGAACCGCAATTGTCGGATCTGGCGCACCATCGGCTTTGTGAGTTCACCGGGTTTCAGCATGCCCAATGGTTCGCGCTTGCCGTCCAGCGTTATTTCATGGTCGAACAGGCGGGACAACGAACGGGCCTTGCGCTGCGAGTCAGTTGCCAGACCCATAAATTCATCAGACGCCTGGTACTGTTCGTTGTACCACTTGAGTGTGTGCAGGTATGGATCTACCTGTAACGCCAGCGCCCGAACTGCTTTTGCATGTGCCGATAGCAGCTCGTGATACTGAGCATCCTTGTGGCAGAGCCTTACCGGTGGCGCCAGAAAGCCACGCTTGTCCACTCTCAGGGAGCCACGCTCTTTCAGTGGTATGTATGGCCGGTAGACGTAGCGGTTCTTGACCAGTTCGACGTACTTAATTTTGTTCGGGTCTTTCGATGGTCGTGAAGTCATATCTGAATACTCCGCTGTTGTACCGTTTGCTTATCGATCCCTAAGTGTTGGTCCAAAGCAGTTAGTGTCGTCCATGGTCTGCCACGATTATCCGTCTCATACGGGATTTTCTTCTCATCAAGATACTGGCGTACGGCAGTCGGGGTGCTGAGTTCTAACGCTTCAGCAAGCGTCTTGTAACCAATGAGCGGGGTCATTGTTATGCCGATAGTTGGGTTGGTGTTGAAGACAGCCTGGCTATATTTTCTTCAACTTCCTGCCGTTCTCGATTTCTGACGATCTGATTGTGATTTAGAAGCGCTGCCTGTTGGTCAAGAATGGCCGTTAGTGCGTTTAGTGTTCCAAGAAGTGCATCGTCATTTACGATAAACCCACCGGTAGTGTCGAACGTTGCTGATAGTAGTTTACTCACGCCCTGCGCTTGTTCATTAAGCAAAGTTGCTGCAGAAATGATGGAGCAATCCTTCAGTTCTAACGTTGTGTTTTGAAAAGCTTGTTGCGGACTGCTGATATCGCCGTTCGCTATGGGGGTGTTGTAGCCAGTACTCATATGCTTCGTCCTGATTGATTTTCGTGGGTGCCAGGAGGTTAGAAACTGCATATAGACAGCCCAGTACCTTACGGTAACCGGCCTCCTGACATAACGAGCAATCAGGCACAAAAAAACCGCAAGTCTGACGTGTGCGGTAAACGCTATATGGGAGTTTCTAAGCTCCGAGACACGAACATACCATTAAGAGGTGCCCTGTGTAAGGTCACATCAAACTAGATCTTGGCGAAGCAGGCCGCAGCTCTCCATTGTTCACTGCACCGGTTGAGTGTTGCTATAACGCGAATATTCTTGTTTGAAATGATGCGCGATCGGTGCCAACTGTCAGCAAACTGAACGGGGATCAGCGATATCCGAGTTGTGGGCGTTACATGGAGTAACCGATGAGGCATCGGTTCTGATCGCTCGCGAGACTTGATAAACAATCAAGATTAATCAACTTATGGGGGTTGATCGCCCACTTTTAGCTACAGGGACTTGCTGGGAATCGAGCGTAGGGGCCCTATCGCGCATTATCAGTCGATTATTTCTGCCAATGTAATCAAGGTCAACGGTTCTTCTGCAATCAGTTCAATTTGTGCATTGGTAGCTATTTGCATCGGGAACACCCCATACAAGAGGTGTGCGGATCCGATTTGATCAACTATTTCAGCCGCCATTGTCATTGTGTTTGGATGTGATGCCCATAGCCGGTGCGTATCGATGCCTATCGGAGTGAGTTCATCCTCCAGTTCAATCAACGTCAGGCCCTCAAGCAGGGCGGCAACGCGCGTTAGCAAATACGGGTAGTACTCTGCTTCGTCCAATGGTGCTGTCGTGGCTTCGACGCTTAGAAAGGCAACTACAGAATCTGACCTTTCCCGTAGTGATGGAACCCAGACGTTCGCAAAATGTGGTTTTCGAATGGCCATGTTCTTTGCTCAGATCGGAAGTGAGTCAGCAGGTCGAGAAACGAACCGCTGCCTTGACCACGTAGTGCCCGTGGCCCGGTGTACGGTTTTTTGGAGTAGTCAGCTAAGGGGCATTGGAAGGGCAGTTGAGCTGAAATTGGCTCGTTATTGTTCAATATGTGAAACTGTAAGCTGACGGCACTTGACCTGACGGCCTTCTAGGCCGATATTATGCTTACATCATCCATCAGGTGCAGGAACGTCCAGAACGTTCATTTTCTGTCAGGGATTTATCCATGAGCGCTACATTGAACATGCAGTTCCGGTTACCTTTCCGAGTGGAGAGGGACGGAGACGTGTACATATCTATCTGTGATGTGTTGGATGTGCGATCACAGGGAGATACAGAGGCTCAGGCCGGCAAGATGTTAATAGAGGCCCTCCAACTGTTCCTGGAGACGTGTATCGAGGAAGGCACGGTGGAGGCAGTACTCAAGGAGAGTGGATTTCGGCCAGTTGCCGATGGACATGATGATCCAGATGACGATTCAGATTATCTGGACGTTCCCGTGTCATTGCTCCTAGCTCAGAACAGCGCCAACCGTTACGCCAGCTGATTGTCCAAGTCTACTTTTCACAATTCCGATTTCCGTGGCAAAGCTACGATCCGTCAAACCAGCTGCGGCGATCAAGGTATTCGAATCCTTCGGTTTCACTGTGAAACGTCGTAAAGGCAGCCACGTGTCGATGACCAAGCTTGGTGTTCAACGGCCAGTTGTCATTCCCGACCATGGGGACTTGGCGATAGGGACACTCAAATCAAACTTGCGTACTGCGGGAATCTCTCAGGATGAGTTCGAGACAGCACTCGCAGCGATCAGCTAAACGAGCTACGAACATTTTTGGGGATACCGTTGGGGATACCGAATCGGCAAGACGATACAACAGCCTCGTTTCTACTGTTCTCCAAGCGACACTTCGTTAGCTACCCCCGCTACCAATATTTAAAATACGCTGAAAAGGTCAAACTGAGCCCCTGCATTAGGGGCTTTTTTGTGTCTGTAGTTAAGAACTTCAGTTGCAGGGGGGAGTGTACGTTTGTATATGCAAAGCTCACTACTCATTCTTTGGTTTGATCTACTCTATCAGTGAGCACGGCCAGTCTACCCGAGGGTAAAAGCTGCTTTTTCGCTCACAATACGTGAGGGAAGTGAAAGAACCCCCTCGAACAACTTGAACATTGTTCGAGGAGGGTGTCTCCTGAGATTGTCGAGATCTATAGGAGACACAGATAGTGTGTCAGTCATTGCCCCTGGATGCCAGTCTTTGGCACACTCTATTTTTGCTTGATTGCCATATCGCTGATCAGGTTCGCGACCAAGGTTGCCCTCACTGCGCTGGCAAGCTCTACGTGGCCAACTATCCACGTAAGCCACGCGGTGTTAAGCGAGACATATTAGGTCCGCACTATTCCCAACGTTTCAGCTTCTGTTGTGCGGTGTGTCACAAGCGCACAACCCCGCCTTCGGTGCGTTTTTTGGGAAGAAAGGTTTATCTGGGTGCCTTCATTACGCTGATCAGTGCAGGCGTCCATGGCTTGACCCCGGAGCAGCGTGCTGCTGTGCTTGATGAGCAGGACATACCTGCACAAACGCTTCATCGCTGGCGCCGCTGGTGGACTTACTATGTGCCTGCTAGCGCACTCTGGCGATCGTTAAGTGGCTGGCTCTCACCACCGATTCATCCCACGACACTACCGGGTGCGCTACTCACCCGACTACAAGGGTCCACACTGGCGTTACGACTCCGGCAACTTTTGAGTGTGATTTGTCCGCTGACGACTCTCTCATGTCCACGTTACCCAGAGGGTGCTTATAAAAACTCACAAGATGTGATCGCAATGGTGTGAGCGATGGGGCATGGTCGGTTTTCATCGATCAATCGTGGAGGACACAGCAGATGACACAAATGAAGGATCCACAGCGTTGGGCCCGGCTGCGCTTTGCAGTGGTTGGAGCCTTGTTGGCAGCGCCACCACCACCGGGTCAGCTGCAGAACGCGCTGCGCAAGCTCAGCGAGCAACACTGGTTACACCCCAACACCGGACTGCCGGTACGTTTTGGCGTATCCACTATTGAACGATGGTTCTACAAAGCCAAAAGTACGCCCGATCCGATGAGTAACCTACGTCG